>KN477346.1:65778-88996 GCA_000787095.1 Periophthalmodon schlosseri
AAAAGACGATTTTAAGCATATTAACTCCACTATCAAAAAAGTTATCTGCAATGTTGCTCTTGTGGTAAAGCATAAAAATTAGCCAGACTTTTGATTTTATGCCTTGTGGGTACGCTCAAGTCTGGGAAAACTTAATTATGCAAATAATAAACCAGTGGCAATCAAAACCACTTTGCTTACCCAAGATAGGTAAGGTGCCATGGTGTCAATCTTTCCAGAATGTTAAAACTCACGCCGCGATGAAGGCTAATTGGTATTGCAGGCGCTCCTTTTCGCAAAAAAAATTATCTTGCTGGAACATAACATTGTGAAAAAAAACAAAACAAAACTCTACCTTTAAATGTATCAACTTTCACACAAATTTAATCAGAGCTAATTATGTAAATGGGATAAATTGGAAGTAAAAGCCATGGGACCACTTCAAAGCAAAAGCTAGCCAATGCCTCGACTTGAAACCATGAATATTTGAAATTCTGACAGGGTTAGCAATCCGAAATTTTCAGAAATGATGCAAGTGCGCTGGCTCTTGCACAGAAACATCAAATGCCCAGCTTTAGCTCACGATAAACACTGGAAGGAACTCATCATTTCCCTGCCACATCAGATCTGTCAAACGGCCTGGCTGTGTGTGCATGGGGCCATCTAAATCCAATGATTACAAGGCAAAGATTACACTGTGGCTTTCAGCGCTGGTACACCATAAGCCGGGGTCGACCGCTGTGGGGACGGGATGGTGATTGTGTTCCCGCCTGATCGGAGGATTGTTGCCGGGGTAAATGAGGCCCGAGCCGAGAGAAGGAGGCTCTTACGGCCCCTTAGCCCTGTGCTATTGTGAGTGTGAGTCCATCGGAAAGGTGGAGAGCACAGGAAGCACGGGGCTGGTCGGACGGCTGTGGAAATACCGCGGACATTTATTGAAGAGAGGGACTGAAAGACTTCACAAAGTTACATCAGAAAAGATGGGCCTTTCTGAACATTGAGCCAGACTAAACCATTTAAAGGTGCACTATGTAACTTTTCTGGTGGAAGGTTCTGCCACCAGCTTGTCTCCATGGAGATGTTATTTCTTTGACTGGAATTTTCCACAGGATTGAAGTAAACTTGTTTATCGAGCATTAATTACGTGTGAGTCGCTTTTCCACAGACCTGTAACTTGACCTGGTGGCGTTATCTGCTTGTCTACATGGAGAAAGAGAAGTTTAATGCCATACTGTGGAACATTCCAGCCAAAGCAAGCGCATTTCTGTGATCATCAAAAAAGTTGAGTAGTGCACCAGGAAAGTGAGAAAGATAGTTTTCATGGATATAAAAAAACAAACCAAGACTAAACCAGGTCTACACAACCATGTGCGCTGGAGTAAGAACAAATCCAGGGTTTAATGGGACTAAACTGGAAACTAAGTTAATCAGGACTAAACTAAACACTTGGATGCGCCTAATCCAGAGCTAAACTAATGCAGAACATAACAGTCGCTGGCAAACACGCAAAATCTAAACTAGCAACCAGTACATTTTAAATCGCTAATGGTCAATTGAGACAAACATGTCTTGTCTCCAGGCTTACTTCTCTCCCAGAATGGTTCATTACAAAAGTGCATGAAGCTGGCGTTTCTTGGTACATAATTGCAATCTTTAAAAGAAAACTGTGATGGGCCTCTGTTCTTTCAATGTGTTGTTAGCCATTTAAAGTCGTCCAAATCATTTCGTTAAATCGTTTGCGCTTTGTAAACCAGTATTGTAACAACTCAGTGGGGGAGTAAAAAAAGTCTCTGAGAATAACTTGTCCACTGCAGAGTGTCTGGCACAATGCACTGCTCACACCATTTTTCTACTACTAACACCTAAAACATTTATTTTAGAAACAAATCGTAATCTATTGCTAGCCAGGAATCGGCAAAACTACAACAATGAAGTATGGGTAAAAGCCTTGAAAATCAACAAAACTCACAATTAGCCATTATCTCGCACAACCTGATATGCAGCTGCAGGAATTGTTGTTAAGTGTCACTATGGAAACACGCAGGCTTCACTTAAACTAAGGGCCATCATCAGGGTGGATTACAAAGATTGGTTTTGGTTGTCGACAGATTAGGCTGCATGGGATTATTACATCGGATGGAGATTGGGTATACTTGAGAATTGGCATGGTCATTGGCATAGTGATTGTAAGATATGCAGGCAATGCTTTTATGCCAAAATAAAATGCAAGAGCAAATCTTCTTATTCATACATTTTTTCATCATAAGGCACGTTTTCAGTATATTTACAACACTTAGGCCTCCCATTTGATACGATTGTAATCAGTATAGGTCTACAACAATATGAACAATATCATTAAACACTATCTGTTATACATATAATACACACCTAGATTAAAATAGAGATCGACTGATATGTGTTTTTTTTTTGTTTGTTTGTTTGTTTTTCATGGCCGATGCCCATTACTGACTGTTAAGAATCCAGAGAAACTAAGACATGTAGGGACCATTTTAATTATTTTCCCCAAATTATCTCATTTGAAATTAATACAAACTCTTCCGCGACCTTGTTTACCACAAACTGGATGCAATGTAGTGACATTTTGTGCAGTGTTTGTAGTAAAGTGTTCATATAAGGCTTTATGGATATTCTTCAGGCAGTTGGTTGAATCAAAATATCGGCCTCTGCTGGAGTTTTAAGGCTGACAGCCGATACGCTAAAAAAAACACTGCAAATATCGGCTCGATAGATCTATCTCTAGGTCTATCTCTATCAAATAGCCACTTTTATGATCTTATTAATGGGTTATTCTTGTACAACCAATCTTTTAATTAATTCACTTTATGTATTTAATAGTCAGTACATTCTGGTTGTCCACTTGAGTACACATTTGGTATCTATGCTTTGAAAATATTAAAACACATGTCTTACATATCCCACTTCTATCAATACAGCTCCATTTTGATGTGTCATAAAATGCACACTCTGAACTCCAGTGTGCGCTCCAGGTGATGTGTGTGGGACGGTCTAAGAATAAACTACAATACCCATGATTCCCCTAACAAAAGGCCAATGTCTTTTTAATAGTTCTGCTCAGATAACCATGGAAACTGTGGATTTGCCAACACAGAGGAATGCTGTTAAGAATATGAATTGACTGTGTGATCATGTTCATGTCATGAAAAAGCAGAAATGAAAGTGGTGATTCAAGCGTGTGATGTCTACAAGCTGTTTCCCAATGATGGATGGAGTGTTCACCGGATGTCCCCAAAAATGTGCTTGTTCATAGTTTGGGGAATAGAGCCTATAGTTTTTATAGCCATGGAGAGGTGGTGTGTAATATTATGGATCTTATGGCTCTTAAACTCATGTGAGGTTACTGGCACAGGCACATCTGGATTTTATGGTAAAGGGGAGCAGTCCAACTCAAACTAATGAAGAAATGCAGAACTAAAGAAGAAAATGTTAAGCTATTTTGTGTCCTGTTGGATTTCAAATGGTCTTATCATTGCGGGTAATTATAGTAATGGCAATATAGTTATTATAGTCACTGACATAGGTTTGGGATGTTAATGAAAATGCTTTTAATTTGCTCATTAATTAGATATTACTTGTGCTTGTCAAGTGTAAAGCTTTCCGTTGACCAGTGTAGCCTGTAAAAGTGAGAGTAGGGCTGTATTTTCCCTGCGGGTCGATACGGTTGAGACTTGGCAGCGCGCACTGACAGCTTTGCTTCACCTCGTAATGAACACACATCTACGACCATCATTCCGATGGTGACACACATATTTGTCACAAAAAGGGGACGTGTTAGAGCATGCAGCAGAACTTACAGTGACACCAGCCCAAGTGGCAGCACCAGTGCAGCTTGAAGCACTTCCCATGGCTGTGTGTGGCGCAAATGGAGAGTCCATCGCAAGGCAGGAAGTCTGGTCTCCCCGCGCAGCTTTTGGCCAAAGCTTGTGCCTCGTCCAACTTCTCACTTTTCGGACACTTATGTGCTCCTGAGGCGGCCATGCCGACATTTCCCGAGTCCAAATATAAAAACGCACACCGCTACGTCCGGGAAAAGTGTTCCAAAGCTACTGAGAGCGAGAGGAGCTTCTCCTTTCCTCGGGCTGGAGAAGCTGTGAAAGTGGGGGGCGGACGCGAATACCGTTGTGAATGTGCAAACACAACGCAGCTGGCTTTGTGTTCCCGCTACAAATCAGTGCATATAGTCCGAAAACACGACCGCACCATACGGAGATTTCTTTGGTCTTCGCAAAAGGTTTCCCTACTCGTGGGAGTCACATCTTTATATCCACCCGTAACGTCCGAGAGCTCCTGTGTGCGCGCAAATGGAGCAGCGCGCATCTGAACTTCATCGCCACAGGAGGAGTCTCTGCGCACACACCGCCTACTTCTGCCGCTTCATAAACTTGAATAGTGACCTCACCAAACATTTGACCACGTTGCCAATTAACGACAAAGATATCCTTATGTAATCTTACAATACTACGCATAAGGCATATTCAATCCAGAGCTACAAAATATATTATTGTAGGGTACCGCTAGGTGGCAGACCCAACATCTGCTCTTAGTATGAGATCTAGCGGGGAAATGAATCTAAAGCATTTAACAGCTGTGTTGTCTTCATGCCAGACTCCAGCTGTACGCAGACAAAAGCAAAGCAGCGTTACATGAAGACACGTTCTCTTCCTGGCTGAGAGACAGTTTTCATGCTAGAGATGGGCTAACGTCACATGAAAATGAGTATTTAAATGAAGAGAAGAAAAACAGACAAAATAAAATCTTATTTATGCATTTAAATTGTATTTATTATTTCAAGATATTTTACTCAGTAAAAATATAAATTCTATTCATACAGATTAATTTACATATTAACATTTTAATAATACAAAGGAGATCTTAGGCTATTAAGTTAATTTCATAATGATAAAATATCAAAATTGCATTATATATTTATTCATATTATGAAGATATAGAATGAATCGTTATAAAGCTTGGTTATTAAAGTAATAAATGGTAGGCCTTTTGTCATGCCATGTTGAGGTTTTATGACTGTCCAGTCATATTTGGTTCAAACTAAAGCACTTTAGATCAGCAAAGGATGTGTTTTAAAGCGAACTGTGTGGCATCCTGATGATCTCTTTCCATCTCTGGATGGGTGGGCTGCCGCTGGACACCAGCCTCTTCAGCAGGCTGCTGGGATGGAGGTGGGGTACATCCGGGTACAGGTGCTGGTAGTGCTCCAGTCTCTGTAGGACTCGGGCGAGTCCCACCTGACTGGCATAGAACATGGGCCCCCCGCGGTGCCGGGGGAAACCGTAGCCAAACACATAGATCATGTCGATGTCCTCTGGTCCTGCTGCAATGCCGTCCTGGAGGATGTTGAAGCCCTCATTGATGAGAGCATAGAGGCAGCGCTCCAGCACCTCCTGGGAGTCGATGCGGCGGGACACCAGTCCCTGGCGAGCTCTGAACTCCTCCAGGAAGCTCTCCAGCCAGGGGTCAGGCCGGGCGTCTCTGCTGCCAGGTGGATCATATAGGTACCAGCCTTTGCCTGTCTTCTGCCCAAAGCGGCCCTGCTCACACAGCAGGTCCCCCAGAGGGCTGTACCTACTCCCCTGACGCACCCTGCTCATCTGCCCTGACTCCACCAGAGCCCTGGCCTTGCGCACCTTCCAGCCCACGTCCAACCCTGACAGGTCGGACATCCTGAACAACCCCATGGGGAAACCAAACTCCTCCAGGGCACGGTCCACAATCTCAGGGCTGGCCCCTTCCTCCACGAGAAATGAGGCCTCCATCGCATAAGGCATCAGCATTCGATTTCCCACAAAGCCTGGGCAGTTGCCCACTGCCACACTGACTTTGCCCATCCTCTTGCCCAGCTCCATAGCAGTGGCCACAGCCTGAGGGGCAGACCGTGGCCCGTACACCACCTCCAGCAGCTTCATGACATGTGCTGGGGCAAAGAAGTGCATGCCCACCACAAGCTGAGGACTGCGGGTCTGAGAGGCCAGGTGGTCTATGTCCAGAGCCGAGGTGTTACTGCAGAGCAGCGTGTCTGCTTTGCACACAGAGGAGAGCTGCTTAAAGAGCTTCTCCTTCAGGGCGAGGTCCTCAAACACAGCCTCGATCACCAGCTCCACATCTCCCACAGCCTCCAGCTTCACACTGTACTGGATCTGATCCTCCACCAAGGGCACTCCTCGCCTCCGAGCTGCCCTCTCCAACATGCCCGACACTGCGCGCTGTCCTGCCATCATCTGCTGCTGCTGTGTCTCCACAACAACCACAGACAGTCCTGCCAAGGCCAGGGCCACAGTGATACCTCTGCCCATAGTGCCCAGACCTTCAGGGACAAAAACAATAACACACGAATAAGAGAAAAGTAAATAGCATCATTAAATGAATATTCAACAATATGGAATATTGTGGAGAGAAAGCCTTCATTTTGGTTGCACTTTATTATTAAATATACCGTAGAGTAGAAAGTACAAACAACAAAACTGAGTAGTTTTTAAACAACTGCATGAAGTTGGCAGCCCAAAGCTTCTGTACACCTGAGCTCCTCATCTCCAAACTGTCACACACCCAATTGCTGCAGGGAGGGGCTCAGCTGACAGCATGAAGGCTTACTTTCCACAGAGTCACAGATAAAATGACTCAACACACTCATATGTGCTATATTTAAACTGACTCAAGCCCAAAGGTCTTACCAATGACAGCGACCTTTGTGACAGGTTTAGGCTTGCTGGTGTCCCAGCGAGCTCCACTGGGGGTGCTCCACCTGCTCACCACCCTCTGAGAGAAGAAGCAGTACTGCAGAGCGTGGGCCTGCCCTGATCTGAACAGGGTGGCCATGAGCTCTTGCTCCCTCTGCATGCCCTGAGTGTAGGGCAGTGTGGCTGCTGCCTGCACAGCCTGGACACATGCCACTGGAGCAATGGCCCCATGGGCACTCTGCTTGACCCTCTGCATCACCCCTTCAAAAAAGGCATCAATATCAGCAGGGCAGGGGCACGGCAAGGTACTTATCCGGCGGGACTCCAGTGGTTGTCCTGAAAAATAAAACAGTATCAACCATCAATTCAGATTAAATGTGGAAAAACACATGTCCAAACACATGTTTGTCCACACATACTGGCATCATTTGATTTAGGCTGTTTTTTAGGTAAAAACTATTCTCCACCTTCCATTTTGGTTGTGGTTTAGGTAATTTTCTTCGATTTGTCGGCCTGCACTCAGTAGTATAATTGCTTATCCAGCGCACTTATCCACTCAATCACCAGATACCCTTGTAGCTTCTGAAAGCAGAGTGATTTGACAGACCATTTCCCAGATAATCAGGGCGACTCTGCTACAGCTCTGTTACAGTTCACCTTGAATTACACCTCAAATAAAGAACCAGGAACAGGGGAAGTCAAGCTATTTAGTTCCTCTATTCCAGCCATTTTTGTGTCTGGTGCTTAGGATTTAAACAAAACAAAAACTCATTTTGGTTTAAAAAATAAGAACTAAGCTTTACACAATTCCGTTTTTGTGTAATAATATGGCATACTTGATTACATCCCTACAGCAGCACACACTTCCCATGTTTGCCCATGTTCCATTTGTGACTCCGATCACAGCTTAGATCTTAATTTCTATTCCTGTACCCTGTGATATGATTACATGAGACAGTAGTTACAATCCTTCACAGTTCCACTGAATTACACTCAGCTGTGTCTGGGCCAAAAGTGGGTCATCATGAGAGCTCAGAGGAACCCAGTCTGATGCAAGTTCTCCATATTTTAACATACTCACTTAGAAGAATCTAATCACAAGAGTCATAGTCATAAATTCATAGTCAAGTAAAAAATTCATTCTTCATAAACATTTTAGTGCCATAGAGTAGTGCATTTTACCCTGGGCATTATTACATGCTTAATCTGTAAATGGCAGCGTTATGTCAATGGATTTGTTGTGTAGCATGTAGCCAGCCTGGTCACCCTGACAGATGTAGTCGGCAGATGTTGCAACCACTGGGCTAAAAAGTTAATCTCGTGACCAATGTGTGGAAATGAACACACGTGCACCAATGACAGCCCTTCCCCAAACCACTGTGCCAACTTTCTAGCATTTTACATTTAAATCTATAGCTCAACAGATGTAATCCATGGTATATATTTCAGTATCACAGACATAGTGGCCCACATAAATTGAGCCGCTCGCTCCCTGTCCTCGTTTGACTGCGGGCGCTAATCATCTTATGACCGGGGCGTATCACTCAAAATCTCCTGCAGATTGTCCTCCGATCTCCACAAAGCTCCATCTTGTATGCGGTGGGCTTCTCTGTCTGACTCGGACTAAACCAGGGCTTAACTAACGACCCTTCCTCACCCGCTCAAAGGCATCTCTTGTTGTTTGAGGTTCATTTTTGTACAGTGAACATTTATTTTACGCATGTTTACGTAGTCTACTTATTTCTGCAGTGAACTGTCAAGTTGTTCTAGTGTTAGCTCCTCCCACATGGTGAGGGCAGAGACTATGCATTATTGGTGAAGTGTCCTGCACACAAGATTTTTATTGATGAAAAATAAAACAACCAACGCTTAATGGGGGACCATTACTTACAGTGCCATTTCTGAGAGGATTTTATGTGTTTTGGTTAATTTTGTATTGTAACTTTGAATAGAATTTTGTGTGTTTGTATATATGAAATTGAAAGCTCACAGGTTGAATTATCTGACATAAAGCCAAAAAAATCATTGGCTTAGAAAGGGCATCTGACTTAAACCATGATTCACATACTCCTGACATTTCCTACAACCAAGTGCGGCTATCTGAATCCAAAATTAGGTCATTTCTCAACAGCCGACATTGCGTAGATGAAAAGTTAATATTCTCAGTGGACCAAGCATTTAAAAGAAGATTGAAGTGGGTCAGTGTTTTAAATGTTGAGCGCTGAAAGTAATATCTTGATGTCAGTGTAAGTGTTACAATAATGACAATGCCCAAGTTTGATTTTTAAAAGGTGCACTATGTAACTTTTCAGGTGCAGGGTCTACAAACTGCTTGTCTCCATAGAGATGCCATATGCCATTACACATCTCTCCATGGAGACAAGCAGGTGACATCACCAGGCAAAGCTACAGGTCAGATCTGTGGAGAGGTGCCCACACTAACAGAAAAGAAAAATGTTTTTCAAGGTAATTTCGACTGATAAAACATTGTAATTGACAAATGCAAGATGTATAAGTTTAATGCCATGCTGTGTAACATTCCAGGCCAAGCACTAACATGGAAGCAAGCAGGTGGCAAACCCGCCTGCTTGTTACATAGTTTACCTTTAAGATTAAAGCTCTCTGGTATATAGACGAAAAGCATTTGTGGGTTTTTTTAATTATTTCATTTGCCCTACTTCTACAAGAAAGCAGGGGTGGGACTTGAACAAGAATATCACCACAATCCCAAAAATGCACCCCTCCTTCAATGGACTGGAAGAAACTATCATCAGATCTTTGCTTAAAAGACCTAATTCAAGTATCTCTCCGTTCGAGCCTGACAGTCCCCAATGATTGAAGATGGAACTCAGCGGTACAAGTGGTTTTCACAGAATCAAGCACCATTCTGAAGTGCTTAACGTTTCATTTTACTAAAAAAACTACAAAGAATAACAACAAAACCCTCACCACATAATATTTGCAGCACACCACCATTGTAGCATTTGTAGTTTGTGTGAGAATCACGCTCTGACACATTTAAAGTGCTTGTGTGTTAAATATTGATCTATCTGAAATCATATTCTAGTTTTCGCAGCAGCAGGCCTGTCAGTTGATGCTATTATTGTGTGTGTGAATGGAGAACTCTTTGTACGGTCTGAGCAGTTATTGTTACTCACTGCAGGGACACGGCACACTTAAACGTTCCATTGAGCGTAGATTAGCCTGATTTGTGAGTGCGATGCGGTCCTCCTATGCAACTGGCGAGAGTCCATTATTAATATTCCAGGAAAGTTTGTCCCTTTTTGCCCTCTTTAATAATAGAGCAAAAGCGGTGAAGACATCAGAGCACATCTGACAGAGGCATGCAACATTTATGGCTGGAGGGGTGGAGGATGCGCCTGCCATGCACTCAGCCGCCTTTGACTTCCTCCACCTATACCTCCACACTTCTTGATGTTGGACTAGCTTGAAAGACGGCTCCGGGAGGGATACCGCAAACTTTTACTCAGTTTGATTTGAAAGCAGAGAGAGTGCTTTTTATTTAGCTTTTTAGAGTTGTGTATGCATGATTTATCTGTTGCCTTACCAACAACACTCAACGCGTACTTGACTGCAGCTTCCACAGTGTTTTGGTCGGTAACCTGGTCCACTATCCCGAGCTTCAAGGCTTCCGCTGCAGTGAAATGACGGCCTAGAGAACACATTAAAGACATATGATGACATATGTGAGAATTTAGAATTTTTTTAATCATTCCTAAATAGGAAAGTATGATCTTTCATTAAATGATTAAATGAACCCTGATGTGATGAATATTTCAATAGAGTGTGAATATCATAAGCCCCTTTATATGATGAAATCAACTCTGAACTCTCCAACAGAAAAAGTACATTTTGGAGTCTGACAGTAAATAGTGACCTCTGCTGGTCAAACAGAAAAGTAACTATAATTGAATTGAATCTAATAAAACATAAACTGTTGTGTATTGATGAAGTATATTACATTTTGTGATTTCTTATGCAGTTTTCTTATAAGGTTGTTGAAAAGTAAGCAAGAAAACATTTTTGCATTTATTGCCTGTCTAAAATGTATTGTAGATTCGGAGTGACTCAAATGTCATCCTCCACGTCCTCTACTGTAATGCATCAGGCTTTGAGCAAAAAGCATTTCCAGAAGCAGCTGTGTAGCTTTGGTTAGGCCTGTGCTTCTTCATTCACTTGGTCTGGGACACAGAGAAGGTTTGACCTGGACTCCAGCAGACCCCGTTATGATTTTGCTCTGACTCTCTCCTCCTCCTCTTCTCCTGCCAAGTCTTGTGGTCTTGTGCTTTCCAGCACTATTACTCTGTCTATGATTGAGAGAATTTGGTCCACCAGCTTTCTTCCCTTTCTTCCAGGACTCGTGGGATACTTCATATTCTGAATTGGCTGTTTGGCCACATAGTCTGAATTGGTCCCGTCTGACTTGCAGAGTGTGGGCCTTTGTCATCTTTTCTCTCGAGAGCTGCACTTTCCGGCATATTCCTTAGATTTTAATCTGATCTTTATTTTAACACAGTTTAACCAGAAAGAGCTGACTGAACTTAAACAAGTCTCTCTCACAGTCTCCAGTTTGTCAATCATCATAAAAACATCATCCAGCAGGTTGTAGGAACAGCATGCATCAGTATCTATCCTTTCCATGGTTTTTGCTGGTGTCCACTTGGTTTTGTGGAAGTAGAACTTAAAGTCTACAGGTAATTTGCTCTGTGGCTGCTTTCTCTGAGTGATCAAACCTAAATGACTACAAATGCTGACATGTTCCAAAAGGTATCTTCAGAATAAGAATATATTCTACAGTGACCACCATGGAGCAGCCAATTAGAGAAACACAGCCATAGCAACTATATTAACTAAGCATGGAACACAGCTGAATGTATTAACAGTAAATTACACAGAATAAATAAATATCAAAACGTCTGAATTAGTGTGGAAAGCTATGTGCATTAACCTCTGTTTTGATTTTTTGAGTCGGATGTGCTCTTTCTACAAATATATTAAATATTTAGTATAATCTTTATAATCTTTTTTTTCAACTGCCTGTTTTAATTCAATTCAAAGATTGATGTCATCCAAAAGATAATATCTTCACTTATTCGTGATTCATTAATCACAAATAATTCATTAGTCTGTTCGAAAGATTACTCAAAACCTAAAAGTCCACATGATTTACGTGCCTCTACTACAGAATCAGAATTCTGAAACAAAGCCCAACCTTCTCAAATGTCTAATATAATAAATAGTCAGTGTGTGTAAAACAACAAAAAAGACTCTCTCTAAACTCACATCCACATTTGCAAGTGTGTCACAGTCTTTAGTGAAGTGACAGCTTGAGAAGGTCAGGCTGCCTGAGTTACCTGTGGTGATGAGGTCTAGGGCAGCTGGGACTCCGATCAGCCTTGGCAAGCGCTGCGTCCCCCCTGCAGCTGGCAGCAGACCCAGGTTCACCTCTGGAAGACCTAGCCTAGCCTGCAAACACATAATGCACAAGTCCAGATGAACGGAGTACTGACAGCTGGGGTCATCACTATAAAGCACTAATTTGTAACTGATAAGCACTGATCTACAAACTATACTCAGGCATGTTGACTAAAAATCATGATTAGGATGAATGACAAAGGTGATTTTAATTCAGTTTGAACAGTTACAAAAATACTGTCAGCTTTGAAAAATAAACTGCTAAAAAAACTTTGCCAAAATGTGTAGTGGAAAACTTGAAATATACAGCCATGTTTAAAAGTCCTGTTGTGGAAAATGTATATATCTTGATGAATAATAATCCATTTGTGAAGTCTGGTGAGTTATGAAATACAAAAGTTTATTCTTTGTCAGAACAGATATGGACAGGACAGGGCCCAGGCCTGCCCTGGCCACAGACCAACAGAGTCTCTCTCCCAGTATTTATATCAGAATTACAAAGCTAAACACATATCAAAGCAGAGTGACTTTGTTTCACACCCATGAGTTAATCGGCTACACAAAGACATATGATAAGATTATTTTCTTCACAATATGATACACCTACATTTCCACCACAGTCCTATATTACACAAAATTGACACCTGTGATCTTTCAGCCATGTTAGGATGTCTCATCAAAAACATACCTGGAGTTGTGTTTTGTTTCATTGAAACATGTTTGAGTAATCCTGCAGTGTTACTCTGTTTACAGTTCAGAATGCTCTGTTCTACCTCAGGATGTCATGAAGTTCATGATCATTCAAGTTAACAGCTACCTTTTACCTTTTGTTCAGTAGAGTTTGGCAATTCCAGGTCTGTAGTTATCCAAATGATTTACATGACATCACAAAGTGGAACAGAGAGTTTTCTGTTTGCGGGAAGAACTCAGCCTAAATATGCAGGGTTTGCGTGTTAAACATGTGTGAATGAAACAAAACACAACTCCATGTATGTTTTTGATGAGGAAACAACATTATAACATAGATCTGAAAAGTGCGTAATACAGCCCCTCTGGTTTGTGATTTAACCAGCCAGTGTTGCTACAAGATTTAATATGTTATGTATTCACTAGTTATGTATTCAACATTGGTTATAACCGTATTTGTTCTGTTCTATGTTCTGTCGTCTCAAGCTTGTCTTGATGTTCCCTTCTAATTTTAAGAAAACTTTGGATATTTGTAATAGTTTTTGAGATCCTCATAACATCCTGTGTATTTCAAGGGATATGTGACGAAAACCGCACATATAAAGGGATTGTGCAAAGTGACTATTATTCATGTTTGCTGTGGTCTGTTTTTAAGGAGAATATTTGCTTTATTTTTGAGTGCTGATGTGTCTATGTGCCCATGATGCTGCTGATCTGGTGTTGTATATTTCAAGCATGTGGTGATGTGTCCCAAGACAAATTTATCCCAGATACTAGTGGGTACCAAATTTGAGTTATCTAGTATTAATCCTGAAAATAATACAGGAATACTAAGTAAACCTATAAAGCATTATCAAGATAAGTTATATGTAAACGATTACGTTACTGTCATTGTCAAATACTTCAAAAATAATCTTATGTAATTGGACAGACAAACAGTGGAGTGGAAGTAGCGGTATGTGTCCGATTGTGATGCAGCCTGACGTGACATTTTCAGGACACAAATGTGAAGAGACAGAGGCAGATCGGAGGCGTGAACTCACTTTGGACTGTGTGATCCGGTAATGACAGGCCAGTGCTAGCTCTAAGCCACCGCCCAAAGCACTGCCTTCGATGGCGGCCACCACTGGTTTGTCTGCAGCCTCTATAGTGTGAAAGGTCGGCACCAAATGAGGCCCCGATAAGGGACCGCCAAACTCCTTGATATCTGCTCCTGTGACGTAGATTGACCCTATTGTTGTTATTGTTTATTAAAGATTTTACATATTTGATGACATTTCTATTGTTTCATTTTTAATAATTTGTGGTTAGACAACACAGTAAAACATGGTAAATGGTTGGAACAAGCAGTGTAACTAGGATAAAAACAGATAAATGTATTTTGCAGCACTTTATCAAGAAAAAGACTAACCATGTTTGCAGGTATTCTACAGTCTTCATACTAGGGTGGGCAATATTAACAAAGAATTATCCTGTGGCTATAATTAGATGATATTATGGCAAAATTATTCATCAGAAATGTGCTATAATACGCCTGTAAAAAAAAATACTGCAATATAAAATTAAACCCAAAAGTGCTGAATTATCACTTGATTCCCTTATTTGAAAAATTACATTGAACATGTGTTTTACCATTTTTAATCTGCTCATTGTTCAGCTTTTTTAAGTATATATTTTAGATGACATATTCAATATTCAAATTTTGCACAACTCCTAAATACACCTCAACTTCATACTGGCTTAGGATAAATCATATACCATGAGCATGATGTCAGATGTGTCCTGTTGAGTAATTAACATGCAGTTACCATAATTTCACTTTTAGTTACCATGTCATTTCTGTCTTAATGCCATACTATAAAGTGCTACCAATTTAACTTGTGCCCACCTCCACAAAAGACTCCATTCTGCCCACAGATGACCACACTCTTCACCAGAGGGTTGCTCAGAGCTCTTTGCACCGTGTCTACAATGCCCTGTCTGACCGCAGCACTGTTTCAAAAGACAAAGACATGAATGAACTATAAACTGCGCCAGTCTCAAGTCTGCAAAACAGTGTGAGTTTTGTCAGAAAAGATGTCTTTCATTTGTTTTATTGTTTTTCTCTAATTGGTTTGATTTATTTTATGATATTATTGTTTTATTATGTTTTTGTCTATTTTTGTTTTTTATTAATTGTGGTTCTTATTAGTTTTTTGTTTTTTAATAAACAATAATAATAATAAACAATAGTGTGAACTACTGCACAGCACTTTGGAAACTATTCACTGTTTACATAACGTGCTATATAAATAAACTGGATTTCAGTTTGGAACAAAACTTGTTATTAATATGAGATGAATGCAGTTTAATTTAGCATATTTAGAAGAGAAAGGTAGCTATTTGCAGCTGCTACTCTATAAAATCCTCAATATTGTACTGCAGGAAGGATGTTCTATTGTTTTAGCAGGAAAAATAACACCACCAATCCAAGGAAATGACTAGTTGATCTAAAAGGTGACCAGG
The DNA here is from genome assembly GCA_000787095.1 of Periophthalmodon schlosseri. Classification (NCBI taxonomy): domain Eukaryota; kingdom Metazoa; phylum Chordata; class Actinopteri; order Gobiiformes; family Gobiidae; genus Periophthalmodon; species Periophthalmodon schlosseri. The sequence goes on from KN477346.1 coordinate 81,120, forward strand.
GAGGTTAGGCACGAATATTGGCACGTTTCCATATTCTTAAAAAACCTTTATTTACAGTGCACTTTACACTGGCTTGTTTTGCTCACCTGAGTGCGTTAACAGGAAGATTTTGGAGAGAAATCAATCCAACAGTGCCCGAGACAAGAGTCAACGTCGCCATGTCGATGTCAGAGCTGTGATCACTGTGGCTTTTGGTAAAGAAATGGACTTTATAACTAAAGTCTTATTGCACCATAGGCTGTGTCGCGCATAACTTTACCTTTCGCACACTCTGGGTAAACCAGTCTTCTTCTCACTGGTTAGATCGGAAGTGTGGACCATTACTGCCCCCTACTGCACGACATTGAGGGTTGCTTCTATTGTTTCTGAAAAAATAGTAAGAGGAATACAAATTTACAAAAGGAAAATTTAGAGCATATTTTTTATGCAACAGTTAAATTTCAAGACAAACAATTAGGAAAAGGAAAAACTGAGATTTGATAACAGGATGTGACAACACTGCAGTTTTCTCCTGCAGAGATCCTTCATCGGGGGAGATTGTAGCTGTCGTTTTAAAAGGTTGATTAATTGCACTTTTAAGTTATAATTACTTTTTTGCTATTATATATGTAGTGTTATCAGAAGTTAATACGATTTCTAATTCATAATTTTAAACAGAGTATGATTTCTGATAAGCTACGTTCGTTCTTCCACGTCTCTAAAGAGTGTTGGCGATCTCCCTCACAAAAAGACTCTCGTAGTTCCGCCTCCTCCATGTCCGCTCACGCACAGCAGACACAGCAGAGGTGAAGGAGCGCCTGGTTTGGACTGCGGAGCGGAGAATATGCGCTCACTTTTCGGACTTATAGCTGTAGTTTCTACAGCCAGCCTCTATCTGTATTTACTTTCCCAGTATCTCCCCTCTGCACCTCGGCGACGTCCTCCTCCCGCTGCCGAAGTTGAACATGTGGAGACAGAGCAGTCTTTGCAGCAGCCAGCGGACGAGCCGAACAGGTTTGTTGTTGTTAGCTGAAGCTAGGGTTAGCCGAGGGAGATGTGCTTATGGTTTCAAATGTTTCACGTCAAATTCTTCTGCAGGGCTGTACCTCGACTGCCCTGATTTTTTGCCGTCTTTGATCAGTAATCAATAAATCAATCCATAAATCTATACCTTGTGTTATTTAAGCAAAACTGAAACGGACTCATTTCTGTTCAGCAATCTGAAATATAAATAGGCCTTCAATCAAATATTTTGTAACAACAGTGCTTCAAGTTTAAATGCTGTAAATGCTGCTTAAGTTTATTTTATTTTTACTGTGATAGTGATATTTAATTTTAGTTTCTTTATTTTTGATATTTATTTTTATTTTTGATTTGGTATCATCCAATCAGCATTTATAGTAATTACTTTGTACTTAACACAATACATTGTTTTGTGTTTTATTTTTCTTTTACCTACATGCATTGAAACCCGATGTCCAGTCAAACCCTGCAAGGCTGATGCTCTGAATAGCTAAGAACCTAAAATCTGCTCCTTTTCCTCAGATTAAAGTTCCCGTCCGACCTGGAGGAGCTGAGGGAGCTGGCTGAGCTGCTGCAGTTCTATAAGACAGAGCACACTGGATATGTGCTGCTACTGTTCTGCAGCGCATATCTCTACAAACAGTCCTTTGCCATTCCAGGCTCGTCATTCCTGGTAAGCTAAAAATAAGTTCAAAATGTTTTCTTTATTGGTGCTAATATGCAAGTCCAGACTTCACGCAACAACTTCTTCACTGTCATGTGTGAAGTGTTTTATCTTATTTTTAGCTGTTATATGAAATAGAAAAATTGGATTTGCTAATAACAATTTCTTTGAACAGTCATTCAGTCTCATCTTGTCCATTTGGACTTTGTCTGCAAGTTGTCAGTGTTTGACTCGTACTATCTTATACACTTATACTGCAACTGTAGATAGTAAGCACCAACTTCTCACTGCATGCACCTGTCAAAGTATAAGCAAAGCTGTTATGTCTACTGTGTGGGTTTTCTCATGGCTGAATGTCTCATGTATTGTACTTGCCCTGTCTCATCTCCATACAGAACATTCTGGCGGGGGCTATATTTGGACTCTATGAAGGTCTGTTTCTCGCCTGCCTGCTCACTACAGTGGGCTCCACTCTGTGCTACTTCCTGTCCCAAGCTTTTGGAAAACGATATATTGTCAACTTCTTTCCTGACAAAGTCTCCACACTGCAGAAGAAGGTTTGTATCCCATAGTTTGTGTTACCAACCATGTAGGACTGTAGGCATTTAGTCGTTTAGTCAATTAATCGGTTGAAGGGGTCTTAGTTGACCAAAATTTGTATTAGTTGACAAATCATTTTATGTAGACTATAAGGATGTATATGGGACAACAGCAGAAAGGAGAAGTGAGTAAGTGAGTTAGCAGAAGATTTGGTTTAATCTTTTGTCTTTATATAAATACATTGTTTCCTTGTAAGTTTTCTACATAAATTGTTGTTTTGCATTAACTCCTATGCATGTTTAGTCTTGTGAGTGCAGTTTGGGTTAGATACATAGAGAGACATAATAGTTCTGAGAAATTTTGCCACTCCTCCTTTTTAGTCGACTAATCGATCGGCAGGACATGTCTTTAGTTGCCCAAGAATTTCTTATGTCGACTACATCCCTACAATAATGTAGTGCAACTGCACTGGTTCTCTATTGATAACTGTTTCAAGTTAATAGGTCCTTTCACAACAACATGTGCAAATAGGTTTCTTCTTACAAATCCTGTCAGACAGACTTTGTTGCTTTTCTGTGCCAGTGGTGTCAAGTGCCATTTTGTTTGTGTCTATCACAAAGACAAACTGTTCTCTCTTTTTCAGGTGGAGGACAATCAGGATTGCTTGTTCTTCTTCTTACTCTTTCTGAGGTTCTTTCCAATGACGCCTAATTGGTTCTTGAACATGTCCGCTCCTATTGTCAACATCCCCATCACTTTCTTCTTTGGTTCTGTCCTCATTGGTAAGACCACTCACTAAACTATTGGGTCTTTTAATGCATTGCATCTGCATGCTTGTTACACAGTCATCATATTATAGATTGTTTGTTTTGCATAACTCCACCCACACACAAGTCCCCTGAGAGGCAAATGTCATCTGAATACTGTGCTGCAGCTAGTTTTTCTTATCTTATTTTGTACCCACTAGTACTGTGACCATGCTTAAAAATAATAAGAATAATCACAATTAACTTGTCAACTGGACGGGACAATGTACCACTGTGCTCTTCACATGACTGTCCTCAGCCAGTATTATTTGATTAGATTTATTATTAAGAAACTTTGAGAACTTTTTTCACGATAGAGCCTGAAGCATATAAACTTGTCATATATAAGTTATAACATCAGTAATTGACCTCTGCTCTCTTTCCCAGGTCTGCTGCCCTATAACTTCATCTGTGTCCAGACGGGGGTGATGTTGTCCGAGCTGACATCTCTGGACGACTTGTTTTCCTGGGAGTGTCTGCTGCAGCTGCTGGCCATCGCCTGTGTGGCTCTGCTTCCCGGTGCACTGATCCGCCACTTCAGCCAGAGGAGGCTCAAACTAGACGTCCCAGAATGCAACGGGATAGTGGACAAAAAGGTCCAGTGAAAATGTTGTTCCCTGGACTTTTGGACTTGAATGTTTTTAATGTATTTCTCCTGGAAACCTTTGTTATGGGTTTTATTCAACGTTTACATTGAAGCACACAACAGGAAAGGGAAGTGGAGAGGTGTGGGAAGGATTTTGAACTGTATTTTTATGCACAAATGTTGGCTCTTCTGCAGCCAATATTATATGCCAAGTAAACTGGTTGTGTATACCCATGTGTACAGCAAAATAAGAGAATGTTTGTGGAAATTTCCTACATTACCAAACGTTTGGTATTTTTGGTGAAAGTGTTTCAAAGTGCCTGTCATGGAGCAATGGACTCTTGCCTTCTACCTCAGGCTCAGTTAAGTGGCACTTGTCATAATCCATATTAGAGTTCAGGGGAGGGTGGGGTTATATATGAGGTACATGTTGTTAGTTTGGACTGACTATAGCTAAACTGAGAGCCATTATCACTTTTATGTGAAACCAAAACAAGTATTTGGACCAAAATTATCTGAAAGTATTTGTGCTCGTTCAGAATTGCAGGTGTGAAGATGCAACACATTTTAATTAAACAGTCAAACAGTTAAAAAAGTTTGTTCAACAAATTGTTCTTGTTGTTGGCTCCACTACCAGTTTCTGTTCCTCCCCTTGACTTTCAAAGACTGACTGGCCAAGTCAATGATTCCACTACATAGTTTATTGAGCATGGTTAATTTGTTCTTGTGTTTTTTTGCTTTGACAAAACAAAAACGACTTGTATGTAAATTACCAATCATTCATCTATTGGAGCCCACTGCTGTATTTGGATACATTATGCCATAAGGGGAACCATTTCATATGTGAGTAATTTGTGACAAAGAATTTGTGATTCTTGTGGTTGTCTTCATGTCCTACCTGCTGGATTTGTCTCTGAAAAGTCAATATGTTTTTACAGTGGAATTCAATGAACATTTGAGCCTTTAATTTGTACTCAAACTTATTAAAAGTGTTTTCTTCTAAGACAAATTGTGTAAATTGCTATTGCGTATTTAGCTGACATGTTTCGGCGGTAGGACTTTCTAACATGCTGAAACGTGTCAGCTAAATAAGTATAAGCTTTTTATACTATTTGTCTTATTAGAAGAAAACGCAAAGTTTGTTATAAAAAGAAGACAAAATGAATTTTCTAAACATAACTTTAATTATACTCTCTTATTTGTAATATTTGTTTATTTTTGGCCTTTACATTTCAGCAGAACCTTGAGTTTTCTGTAATATATTACACATTTGGGCTGTGAAATTTGTGGTATGAAATATCACAAATGGTGTAACACCTTTTGAGGTGAAAACATTCAAATAAAACAACACAAAGCCAATGAGATTCTTTCAAATAGTCTTTATTGCTCAGATCCAGGTTGCTCAGCAATACAGTTCACTCACAACTCAAAACAAGAGCGTGGCCATCACCGGAAAGGCATCCATTTACAACAAGACGATAAAACGGATGCGTTTCCGGCAGACCACCACGATTATGTTGAGGTGTTTAGGACCTTGTGACTCAAGGAAAATGTAGGAATTGAGGGCTGTAACCATAGACGCTGTACTCATTTCAGTGATAATACTTCTATGGCAGAGGAAACATAAATGGTGAAATGCAGGTATAAAGATGGATCCATTTGATTGAAAATCTAGTGCTCACGTGTCTACAGTACAACAGTCTCATGCGATGCTTCGTGTTTCTCCTTACACAAAATAATAATCCAAAAACACTGCTGCAGCTCTGCATACATCTCACCAAACTTAACCAGTCCTTCAAAACCTACGCTGTACAATTTCCCCTCTTTTCTCTCACAGAACTCAGAACTGGAGACTTCTACCATTCCACTACTTTGCATCACAAGTCAGTACAGCTTTCCATTCCTATTTCCAAAATCTGCTAGAGTATGTATATATATTTTCAAAACTGCTAGTTGTGGTAGTAGTGACCTAACAGGAATGAATATTCAAAGCAAAGAATCCCGGCTACTTTTATCAGACTATGGTAGATTATTAAATGAAAACCAGATTAATAAAACAAAAAACTAAACTATCCAACCACCGTGCGATATGACTAACAACATCTTCAGTGATGTGTGAAACTGTGTGGTTTATTCTGGTACCGAATACAATAGCAACACCCCACAAAACTAAAACACCAAGTCCTTGGAAAAACAAAAGGTTATATCATTGACAAAGTTTCGCCTTGATAAATTTGGCTGCTAAACTTATCCAGAAGCACAAGACAAGACTGGGAGATTTGGCTATTCCTCTAGAAGACAAGTTTTAACAAATCCAGTGCGGCTTTAAAGAAACATGCTCTATTATAGCAAAGTCATGCATCGCAGTACAAGCACCTTATACCTACTTTACTGCATGTTAAATGATAGCAATCTGGTTTGGTGAGCTAGTATCAGAATGAGGTACTGTTTCGGCTGAGGAGAGGCCTATTGACGAGGACCTCAGGCATTTTGTGACATTAGACCTTGGTAGTTTTATTTCAGCTTATTTGTGTTCATTTGGGACGAGAAAATAAAACCTCATCTGATGACTACAAAATTTGCCCTTCAAAATAAAAATGAGCACTAACTTTTACTAGGTTATTGGTTTAGTAACTAAGTCAGCGTTGGATTCACAAGAGGTAATTCTCAAATTTACAGCACGATAAGAAAAAAAATAGATGTAGGAATCTCCCACATTGCAGAAGTGTTATCTAATGAGAGACGATGGTTATCTGGCTGTGTGGCTATTGTACATGTTTACAGATATACAGTTGTCTTGAACACAGTGACATTGTTAAGAGTCTACATTCTACACAGACGACTAGGTTTTTAAGCTATTTTTGCCAAAGTCTTGTCAGTGTATTTTGCAGCTTCTTCAAAATCAAGCCCAGAGTATGTGGTTCGGTTTTATCAAATAGAGCTGGTAAGTACAGGGAGTTATTAGAAAATAATCACGACATTTGTACTGTTGTTGTAAAAAGTCTTGAAAAACCTGGAGGTACAGTTGGGAAAACAGGAGGTACAGTTGTTAGGTTTAAAATTAAAGGAGAAGTAAGTGACACTTTGACAGGACAATAACAATATGCTTTGCATAAAGATCTTTTGAAACTTTTAGAAACTAAATAGTGCTCTATTAATTACTTAAATCTTCCTATTCACAAACCAAGGTTAGGTTTTGTCAAAAACTTGTTTCACCCAAAACTCCTTTCTCAGATTTTTGCCATAACTTCAACCATCACCGTAAATGTATATGGCTCAGATGTTGTTTTTGTTTTGGACTAATGTCCAGCAAGTACCAGCAATGACAAAAAAGAAAGTATTCTTGTACTTCAAAACATATTGATCTGATGTGCCCCTCCTGGCCATACAGGTGCACCACAGCTGGATGTATCCCACTCAGTGCCTTACTCTATGGGCTACAGTTTAGGTTTAATGAAAAGAGCTTCTCATGGAACAAATAACACTGACGGTCAGTCAAAATCAGTCCCTTCCTTCTCCTTTAACATCAGAGATCTAGGTGAATTCAGTACACAACATCCACTTTCTGAACCATGTGGGACAGGCCTGTACCCCTAAGCCCCTGCTGCTTGTGTCATACACAGGATGTGTCCAGGCTGACAGTCCAGCACCCTTATGAAGGTCACTAGGTGTCTGGACCTGAAGAGTTTGGAGATTACTGTAGATCTTTCTCTTGTTCTTTTTGTTATTTTTTTCATTAAAAAAGAAAAATTAAAAACGCTTCAAATGATTAGTTAACAAGGCATACAAAATGTGGAAAAGGGGAAATGACAGATAGGACTGAGGTACCCTGAAGCCTGAGGTAGATCACAATACTGACATGCGCACTGTTCACGTCGGACCAAAGTTCACACGCTGGTCACTTCACTGTTCTCCCATTTTTTCAGATTTTTATATTATTATTTTCATTATTCATAGTCTCGTTTTCAAGAAAATAAACACTTCCCTTCAAAATAATATGGCAGTGTCCCACTGAGGAAAAGAAAAGGACTTTGTTTTCTTTTGTTTCTTATCAATAGCTCTCATCACAAAATAGGAAAAAAATAGATTCATAAATATTACTCTCTCTTTTTTATATATATACACGCACACACATACGTACACACACCGCGCACACGGGGGAAGCTGTGCGTATTGGCAATAACCTGTCGGAAGATGAAGCTGATAGTGATGTTTTAAGATGACAAAATAAGGCAACGCGCTTTTCCATATCTCCATAGTAACTCACAGAGGGGACGCC
>KN477346.1:98665-109938 GCA_000787095.1 Periophthalmodon schlosseri
GCAGAGGAGAAGAAGAGGAGCGCGGGGGAGGAGCGGCGCAGGCAGTACGCTTACATGGATAGCAGCGACGTCGTTCTCATAGGCCTCTCGCAGCTTCTTCATGATCTCCTTCTCGGCTCGGCAGCAGTCCTCCAGAGTGCCCTTCACCACTATGGTCCTCTCCGGGTTACAATAAGCCATTTCAAATAACCTACGCACAGAGAACGTGGGATTAGACGCTACAGGCTGCGCTCATTAGTATCATATAACTCAACAAGTAACATACAACTGTGAGAAATTTGACAAAAGCGGAATTCATTTTATGCCAACACATTTACACAAGGTTTACTTCTATGGCTACGGCAATATCCATTACAAAAAATAAAATGATGTTCTATGCCAGATGCCCTTCCAAGTGTCCAGACAAACCACACACACTGTACACAGACTGGAGTAGACGACGTGGGCGAAGCGTCTTATCCACAGACAAAATAACAATATGAGCTCGGGTGACGACAAGTTTATGGGCAAAATCTGCACCTAATCCAATACAAAACTACCAAACGGACTTGCAGTTTACTAATTTATGACTTTAAACTACTTTTTATTTGGTTTCAAACTTTATCGTTAAACACGGTGGCACAGTCGGTACATAAATCTACTGAATCCACTCGACCCTGTTTTGGCCTCCTCCTGCTTGAGTCCCATTACGCGCTCAAATTTGAGAGACAGAGTAATTCATTAGGTTTAAATGCAGGAGGGCTGGTGCGTGGCCCGTTAAATAGACTGTAATCACCAGCTCCCTAATATCATGTTCTGCACTGATGAAGCTGTAATCAACTTGTAACATTGTTCTTCAACATCTCACTTAAGTAAAGCAGTGAGCTAAGAGGCTAAAAACTCCGAGCTATTATGCCGACATGTTTGGACTACTGCAGCGCCCGTACAATTACACCAGTCTGGCACCAACCAACCTCTGGTCTCTCTTCACTGAGCTCACATCTGCTTAGAGGGAGTTTAAAGGGGCGCTATGTCACTTTTCTGACACCTGCTTGTCACCATGAAAACGCTGCGTTGCCTGGAATATTGCACGGTGTGGCATTATCGCATCTATCTCAACGGAGACGAGCAGCTGAAGCCAACAGACCAGCGAGATACAGGTCAGAGGTGTAGAGAAGCGACCCCCGGGTACAGTCAGGATGCACGTTTTTCAAGGTTGTGTATTTTAGTAATATCAGATGTGATTCAATAAATGCATGATTGATGAGTTTAATGCCATATTGAGGAACATTCTAGGAAAAGCAATAAAATCTCCACGGTAGCAGACCTCTCATGCGAAAAATATGCTTCTGATAGTTGAGGCTCAGTGTAGCATAATGTAGTTATGTATATTCAATAGAGCAACAATGTATAAGTCACTGGAAATATTGAAATTAAATGTATTAAATGGGCCACATTAGATCCCAAAACCTGGTATAGAAAATGAACAAAAACTGCTTTTGAGTAAAATTTTTACCTAAAAAAAGTCAGGGAGCCAGGGAGAATTTGTCAGTTTCATTAGTCTATGAAAAAAATTACATTATTACTCCACAATTACTTTTGATATTTGCTGTAGTACGTGAAGGGACAGAAGCGTCAATCTGTTTCTGACATGTTATTGGTGCAGATTTTGTAAGCAAATATATTTTACATGTAGTTTATTTGTGAATTTTAAAATGTAACTTATTGTGTATAGCTGGACAAAGCAGACCCCAGTGTACTCACGAGGAGATATTAATTCTGGTCCCTGTCTCTTCCTCGATCTTCTTCAGGTTGCGCCCCTCCTTCCCGATGAGCCGGCCCACCAGGCAGTTGTGGGCCAGGATTTTCAGAGGGATGTCCTCCGTCCTGGGTGCACGCAGGAACACATGGTTAGTTAGACACATGGTTAGTTAGCTCGCGGTGGTGAGGCAGACGACAGGAGCAGGAAGCAGCTGATGTGCCCTGGCCGTGCCCTGGAATGTGGACAGCTGCCCGCCCGGTGGCAAGTGCAGCCATGAGCGCTAGCGGTAACAGTTGGCTTCATGGTTTTTTATATGAACGGTAATTAGGCCTGTCATGATAACACGTTTTCAAGTGAGATATGCTGCAACAGAACGTATTATGATAATAGCATAAACAAGTGCTTCTAAAACTTTTCACAGAAATTACCGCCTAAGAAAATATGAAGCTTTCCGAGTACCACCAGTTCTAAAATTCCAGGACAATTCCAGGTCTAAACAAATTCTAAACCAGGTCTAAAATAGGACTACGGCATGAGTAATTCTAAACTAAGACTAACCAAAAACTAGACCAAAATTGACACTAAACCTAACCATACCTCTAAGGAGCTTGTGTACCACAGTTTGAAAACCACAGGCATAAGTGATAATATTTAAGATCAGTAACAGTAGTAACCGTAAAACAGGATAATTCAGCAGTTAGTTACAATCTAAAGTCATAGTCATATGCTCATAACTGAACCCTCTGCAGCTCAAATTTTAACATGCAATTAATCAAATTTTTATTTTAATCCACTTATTTCAAATTGTCAGTGATCAGCTCGGGGCTTTTTACTCAAGATTCTCCGTCAGTAAAAGCACATAGTTAAGATTTAGAGGAAATGAAATGTGAAATCCATATTTATTTGTGTTTAATAAGAAAAAATACAACTGAATACAAAACAGTGAACAACCAAAAGAAGGAAAAAAACTGAATTTGTTTTGACATATTGCCCAAACCAAACGCTGCAAACAAAAGTTCCCCACTAGTGCAAATGATTCTGATATATTTTTTTATTTTTTATTTCTATACAGTAATTACCACGACAGGCCTAAGGGTGATTCCAAATGGCTGGAAAGGTTACAACTGTACGTCAACGGAATAAATCATCGTAAAGTCAACTGGTTTGGCCACTCCATCCATCTCACTCTGTTTTCTTTTGAATTCAATATCGCAAATCTATTTCTCTGCATAGACAAATAAAGCTCTCCACTATTATAGAAGCACAATGACTCGGTAAATATGCACATTCATGCAACGATTCACAGTATCAATAACATAAAAATCAATTCAAAACCTGACTGAGCAAAGGTAGGATGGCGGATCACTGTTAAAAGACACGTATTGATTGATTAGTAATAGTAATATGCTCCCAATGAAAAGTAGTAAAAATTAATGTCCTAAAGGCATTGGCAAGTCAGAGGGCACCAAGTACATACTGTGCTATTCTGTACGGATAATCTACATAACGTGCAATAGAACATATAGAAATGCATATAACTGTAGATCTCAGGGACCTTGAACTGCAGTGCACATTATTCTCCACAGCAGCAGCAGCCCAGAGAATGAATAAGTGAACAAGGGAGCCAAGATCACAAAGGACTATACCGTTTGCTTTCTGGCTTTTTGGTAATAAGAACTGCAAATAATAAATGGAAATTATAACTACCGGTACTCATTTGCACAGTTGTGTCAAAATTATAGTATTAAATATTTGTGTCTTTATGTAACTATTCAAATGCATTGGTTCAGAAGCGGAGATGCTACGATCCTCAGGGAAGATCTGGAAAACCACAGTCCAGGTTTCATCTTGCATCAATCAATTCACATTGACTGTTCCCAAATGTTATCACTGACGGTCCATTGGCAACACTTAAGACCCAAAGAGGCTGCAGAGTAAGAAAACAATATGACTCCAATAAATGATTTAATTATAAGAATATAATCCAATACCTTTTTAAAAATTTGCATTTTACTGCTGTCAAAGTTGAGCTCTTTCATTAGTGTTATTTGAAAAATCTGTTTTTTGTTCATAAATATGATCATGTTTCCACTAACTGTCTAAGCTTAACAAAATGCTGAATAACCTTGTTCATTTACTTGTTTGTATGGATTTTGGATTTCATTTTATTATCCCCAGACATAAAAAAATATATTTTTTACCTTATTTATTCTTAAGAGTGGTAGCCTAAAACAGACTTGTACTACTGCTACTTTTACTAGTACTGCAATAATTAAACAACTATTACCACTATTATTATTGTCAACTGAAACACCTTTCCAACTGCCTGAACTACAAGAGCAAAAATAACAAATGAGAAAATAGCACATAGGTCGAAAATATTTCTAAGAAACAGAAATAAAGGCCCTGTACCTGATTTCTTCTCATGCATTTGAGCAAAACTTGTCTTGCCCTCAGTACAGAACCCTAAGCAGCTCTTGGGGTCAAAACATGTCAGCTGTGTGTTGTCTGCATCTAATTATAAAGTGTTTTAGTGTCCGATCAGGAAGTGTGCGTTAGCATGCACGTTATTAGCTTTACCGTCACGGAAAAACTCTGCGCTGGTCTCTGACAGCTGGTAAAAGGCTTATAAACTCATCGCAGCGAATAATTAGGACGCTCGGAATGCGTAAGGTAAGAATTACTTTGGACCACTGCAAACTATTTAAAATTAACAAGTAATTTTCAAGATTTTAAGACAGTAAAAATCAGGTACAGCGCCTTTAAACTTTATATTTGGCTAATCCCTGTAGTAGTCAGTAGAAGTTAGATGAGGGCAGGCTGTGGGAGGGGCTCGGTGGTTGTGGTGCGCCTGGGGGAGCTTGTGCTATAATGTGAGAGTCTGCTCAGAAGGCAGTGTCGTGACGTGGCTCTATTTGTCCCTGTTTCAATAGCTGCCTTCTATGAGTGATCAGATGACAGGATGTGGGGTGTGGCGCCCACATCTGAGGCGGGCGGACGGGTGGGTGTCACTCCAACGGCGCACAGGGACAAACGGGTGAGATTTTAGTGTCGCTGTCTGGGGAGGGTGATGTGGGAGAGAACAGAGCTATGGCAGATATGATTTCATTTTATTACACAATTTCTATGGATCACAGCTATTTTAGATCTAAGATACAAAATTCATCATATTTTTAATAATTGTACGTGGGCTACTTCCTGATGTTCTATTCATGAGTTTCACCTTCCTGTTATAGTCCACATTTTGAGGACTTTTTCTCATTCAGAAGATATAACTGGTTTTAAATTGTAAATTGCTATGGCAGCGGTTATAATTTTTCATCATTCTGAAACCCATCCATAACTAGGCACTGACATAGCACATACTGTGCATCCATGAGTGTCAGAGTGATAAAAATTAGCATCGTTACCATGGCAATTAACAATTCAAAATATATTCTGTGTAGTGAATGATCAAAAGTCTTTAAAATGTCAGCAATAAACCAGAATCTGAAACCCAGGAATGGGATCGCTATATGGTGAAATTAAATTCTTGTCTAGCTATATTGGAATTTTATGCATATTCCGCGGAAGAAAGTTTATCAGGAGCTTCAAACTCTTCTTTCTTTACATGTTGTTTAAGGTTAAGGTTAAGCATTGCTAATATGTTCAGTGTATAACGTGAGCAGCAGCTACAGCGATCAATTAAATGCATAAAAAAGCCAGAATTTTTGAACACTCTATACAAACTTCAGAGGTGAACGAGACAATCTTTATTTCCACAGTAATGTACTATTGACTGGCAATTTGCACACATTAAAACCTGATTAGCTCAATAACACAAGTATCGCAAAGGCAGTATAGTTAACTGCGTGCTTTAATGAGCCCTCTCGCTCATTCTGATTGCAACAAGGAAAAGACGTACATCTCCCAACACTTTTCAAATATGTATTTTTTTTTTTTAGGTTTTACTCTTTAGCACTTTGCGTATACTTTTTAGTGATGCTATATGCTAATGGTAAGCTCTAAAGCATCACTAGGTCCGAGGGTTTAAAAGGGCTTGTTAAAAATGTCAAGCTTGATTAGAGTTACCGGCCTCATTTCTTAAGCTGTGATCATGTGAGCGTCTCTGCGCTATGGACTGAAGTGTAGTTAAAGGGCACAGTTAAAGACATGGTAAAGACATGGCCTGTACACATTATATAGAGATTAGAGTGTTATTGTAGCAGGGTTAGCACTCACGTCTTGGTCTCGCTGGCCTCCTTGTGCATAATCTCCAGGATCATTCGACAGGCAGCGGAGCAGCCCTCAGGAGTTGAGTGGATGGTGATGGGCTTCTCCGCTGCACCTGCATTTTCCTTACGATGAACGTCCACTCTGCAAAATGTCAACAGTAAAATAGTTTAAAGTACGTATGACAAGTTTTCGTGTTTTTCTTATTATTACTTGGTTTGGTGGTAAGTATTTATTAGGCAAGGCAAGTTTATTTGTACACAATTCGTACACAAAGTAATTCAAAGTGCTTTACAGAATAAGAAAGACATTAAAATCACATTACAACAAATCAAAACATACATTATCACAAATAATAATCATAAAATTAACATTAAAAGAGAAGAGTGCAGAATAAAAACTTTCAGTTATATGCACAGCTAAACAGAACCATTTTGAGCCTGGATTTAAACATTGTCAAAGTAGAGGCCTGTCTCACATCTTCAGGAAGATTGTTCCAGGTTTTAGCTGCATAAAACTAAAACGCTGATTCTCCATGTTTAGTCCTGAGTCTGGGCACCAGCAGGAGGCCGGTCCCCTGAGTGCGGATGGTTCATATGGCACTAACATGTCGGAGAAATACTTTTTTATGATTGTTTTACATCAGTCAAGTGGCAGTGTGTGAAAAAAAGTAAAAAAAACAAACATATATATATAACAAAAATACAGAAGGTAGGGTTGAGGTCTAAAACAGAATACCTCTGCCAATGTCATCAACACCGAAAAATCCATCCAAAATTCCGCACAAGGAAGGCATTTTTCTAACAGATTAAACATTGATTTAACAAAATAATTTTGTCATCTCATTTTATTTGTCAAATAATAACAACTATTGTGTAATTTAGACAGAACTGGAATTACCTAAATTATAAACTGCACATGAATAAAAAAACAAAATAGACAAAACTAGGCACATTTTTAGTAAAATCTTAAATATAATGATAATGGTTTTAGTAAAGAAGTACTTTAATCTGCCATATGCACTTTAAAAAGGTGATTGTAATGCAAAATGAATCATGAGGAAAGTGTGTATTATGCACGTGAGCTGATGTTATCAAGTAGTACTTCCTTTGTCAGAAACATACATAGAGTTGTGTTTTCCTTCATTCATATTTATCAAATATTTGTAACATCTGCAGCTGTTTCTCCGGGCTGAAAACGTTTCTATTATTCAGTTATGCATAATTATTAATCATTTAGACATATAAAAGAAAAATGAGAACTTTTTTTGAAGTAAGAATGGGCGCGCTTCCGGCTACATCGGCTCCAATTCACTTTGCATTGAACAACTGTCGCCCCTCTCAATGTAACTGCTGCCGTCAGGCTCGACATTCTGACCTTAAAATGTTCGTATTACCCACTTTACATGATCCTGCTGTTTTTATTTCACTATTTTGTCCATAAATCAAGATATGAACATTAATAACAGACAAATCAGGCGCCTTATTTCCCGAGGTAACTCCCACTAGCAGGTTGGATTGACAACGTTACTAAGCGCCCGCTCCCTGCTAAACCAGCGGTGCGGGCAGGAAGGGGCCTTACCTTCTACAGCCTCGCTCCGGATTTGCGCTTTGGTCGCTATGACACTCATGGTCGGAATTCCAAATATGGAACTCTGCTCCAAATTCGCCCCTATAACTGCTCTAGCCTCTATGAGCTTCATTTATTTGGAGCGACATCACACTCCCTTTGTCCACTTCTTTATACAGTCTATGTGTATAATGAGTTTTACCAGACTTGAAACATAAAAAACACATGTAACTTTACGTGCATTTTAAAAATCGGCTCCAGCATTTCAGTTTCAAATGTAAAGTATTTATCAAAACAGTTGAACAACACACTGAACCTGATCTATTATTAGGGACTCATGCACTTACGCTACTTAGGACTCATGCCACGTATTACTGGTAAACAGTGAAAGAGCTGGGACTGATACTGTGTTAGAAAAAAGCAAGTAGTGTACCTTTAATATAAAATAAACTTAAAAAGCGTACAGGCTGTAAAACACTGGCACAAAATGGTTTTATGTGTAAAAGCTCCAGAACATCACAATATTTAGCTACTCCAGCAAGCCCATTAAACTCATACTCAAGGCATTTTCACAATGTATGCAGTAAAATATATAATAAAGAAAAGTGCTGGCGGTGCAGTGCGGACGCCTGGGAGCGTAAAACGTTGCACATGGGTTATGTTTCCATGACAACATATCACCATAGTGGCTGCTGTCGCCCAGTGATTGATTAGCTTACAGCACATGCAGAGTGATAAGAACACGTGCGCGGTTCCATTCACTACTGATATGGTTTTCTCTGCTGTCATAATGTTTTTATGATAGGAACATGAACAAGCATTTGCTATAAACCTGTTACAAGTGCAGAAAAATATTGCAGTTGAGGTGTAGTGTATCCTGGCTGTGTGACAAAGCAAAAGTAAAGCTGGTTTCTTGGCAAGAGTTCCCTATTGTCAACCCCGAAAAAACTCAACAAAGCGACTAGTTTTGTACAAAGATTTGAATGTGCGCTGTGTAACTTTTCTAGTGGAGAGTCCGTCGTCTGCTTGTATCCATAGATGTTAATCGATGTTAATGCTGTGCCTGGAATGTTTCAGCATGACATACAACATACTTATTTTAATAACAGGTGTTTTAATTGCAAAAAACATGTATTCTTACTGAGAGATGGATGAGTTTAACGCTAGACTGTGGAACATTATAGGCAAAGCAATACCATCTCAGAGAAGCAGAATTCTCCACTAGAAAAGTTTCATAGTGTATGTAGTGTATTTTCAGCACTATAGTAACATTCAGAAAAATCAAGCAGGAGAAAATCTGCTAATTTGCAAAACCTAGGTGACTGATATACTCCATGTGCTATACAACGATAAACAATAGTTATGTATCTTAAAACTTACTTTGACTGTGTCTGTTTGGTGACATTCTTGATGGTGAGGCCCTCCTTGCCGATGATGGCCCCCACAAACTGAGTAGGCACGAGCATGCGCAGGGGGAAGTCCTGCGCTCTGGGGCGGGGACCTCCGTAACATCCTGAGGGCCCGGGTTGGGGGGTCCCCTGGTCCCGGGACGGCCGGCCCCCGCGCCTGGAGCGAGGGGTCTGCATGGCCGGAGCAGCATCCATGTCCATGATGTAGGAAACCTTGAAGCAGTAGTCCTCACACTGGTGCTCTGACAACTTCTCAATGGCTCTGTGGGGACATCAGGGAGGGGTGTAGTTAGTTTGTAGTAGTAATAGTTAGGCCTGTTTCAATAATTACTACATTGACTTTTTGTTTAATAAATAGTAAATGGAACAATAGTTTTTGGCGGTCAATATGTGGGGTGTACTTTTTCTTTGTAGTATTAGGAGACTTGTTGTTATTTTTCTGTGCTACAAAAAGATCTGAGGTGTAGAGTTTTGAATAGATAACATATGTGACCCATTATTGATACAAACTGACTACAGCAGTTTTTCCTTCTGCTATTTTTTTTTAACAATTTAGAATATTTTTTAGTATTAGTAGTAGTAGTATTAGATCTAGTAGTAGTACAACATGATTTGAACAGTAGAGGTTTGAATAAGTAACTTCTATGACGCAATATAGATACTAGTCATAAGTTAGTCTTTAAGGATACTGTACATGTCGAAAAGGTTTAGATTATCAGATTATAGATTATCCTGCTAGTGGGTTATTGTGCTGGTGCCATAAAGTAGTTTCAATATCATCATTTATTGGGATATTTTCTGCAGCAATAAATCACACTTCAAAATGTGTTGTGACAGGCTTAAATAAGGGTAAGGTGAAATAACGGTACCATAATTGTGCTCCAACCATAGACTGTATATATAAATGGACATTGATAACCTGCTAGCCACTGCGTTGTAAATAGGAAGTGATAATGGGCGCACATCCGGCTCCATCGACTCCAATTCACCTTACATTGAAAAACTGTCACCCTCTCTCTGTAACTGCTGCTGTGACCCTTGTTTTTATTTTGCTATTGTGTTCGTAAATCAGGACATGAATATTAATAAAAGACAAATCAGCCACGTTCTTTCTACCAGGTCGCTCCCGCTAGAGTTAGCAACGGGTTTGATTGACAGCACTGCTAAGCTCCCGCTCCCTGCTGCACCCCAAAAGCGGTGCGAGGGGAAAGGGCGTTATCTTCAACAGCCTCGCTCCGGATTGGCTCTTTGGTTGCTATGATACTCATGATCGGAGTTCCAAATATGGAACTTGGCTCCAACTTCACCTCTATAACTGCTCCAGCCTCGATGAGCTTCATTTGACTGAAGCCGCACGCTATGGGTGACGTCACACTCACTTAGTCCACTTCTTTATACAGTCTATGGCTCCAACCCAATACATTTTAGAAGCAATATATTAGATTTTAATCCTTTTTATAATTAGGTAAGTATTGGCAGCTTCTACACACAAAACAGCTTCATTGACCAAATTTTCCCATTATAATTTCACATTTATTGCTATGTGTGGCATTGAACTCATCTTTTAGAAACTAGAAAATACAGAACATATAGTACTGCAATGGAACAATGTTTGCAGTGTTGTTGTTTTTGTTTATATTTGGTTATTTTTTAACTTGTCTTATTCCATTTCTCCATATTTACTGTGCACTTAATAAACTACAGCTGGCACTCGGGGTCAGATTTTAAATTATGACTGGGTTGAAGAGAGTGCACCAAGGGATATATATTTTAGATAACAACCAATTTATTGTGTTATAATGAAAGTATGTATGTAGGAGACAAGAATTTCTGTATTTATTTTTACCATCCAAAGGTGACACATTTGTTAAATGTAATGAATTCATGTCATTTTAAAGGTGCACTCAATATGTTCGATAGTCGCTGAGCTGATGTGAAACAGCAGCTGGCAGGTGAGGCAGGAGCGACAGGAGCAGTGACAGGAGCCCGACACACCACATGTAAGCCTGCTCCTGCTTTCTTATTTTTGTGGTATAAGAGTAAAAACATACGTAACACATCACAAACCAACTTGAGTTTTTATATTAATATAGCCAACACTGTCAAAACTATTAAAAAGCACCAAACAAATCATATGTAGCTTACTGGAAAAGAGTGGATTTTTTGTTAGTTAGAAGCAGAGACACAACTTCATTAAATTCAAACTATATTCAAATTATTCAAATTCAAATGATACACATTGTGGGTGTAAGTATTGAGCTAAAATAATCATAAAACAGACAAACTGCAAAAATATTTTGACAAGTTATGTCTTAAATATCCTAGATAATAATACAAATAAA
>KN477346.1:110020-126870 GCA_000787095.1 Periophthalmodon schlosseri
AAATCTGCTCTCACTACGGCCAAAAGAGTCATACTAAGACACCGAAAAGTACAGAACGAACCCACTTACTTGGAATGGTACACAGCTCTGTCAGAAACTGCCTCATATGAGCAACTCATTTGTAAAATAAACGACCAAATGCACATCTATAAAGAAATATGGGAGCCTTTACTTTTATGATAATTCTGATACATAACAACCTTGCAAGGCGCCTTTTTTCCCTCACTGATGGAGATGGGGATGTTCAAAAGATAATTGTATATGTCTATGAGAGAATGTCTATATGTAACTATATGTATGTATGTTTATGATGAATATGTTGTATATGGATATGTGTATGTTAAAGGACAAATAAACATATTGTTGAAATTTAAAAAATAACCATTTTGACAAACAGCACCAGTGACTAATATGCACGTCATCAGTGTTTGTGCTGGGATATTCAGGTTGTCTATTTTGAGATGTAATTTGAGCTACAGAATCAAACAAAGACAAGATTTGCCTAATTTAAACTAAAATGGAGAGATTCAGCTAAGAAAACCAAAACTGTGGATGGTTGGAGAACACTTTGGACAAATTGCAAACCTTTGAGGGAGAGAGTTCAAATCTGCAACATCTGAGTGAACTTGTATTGATCATTTTGAACCCAAACAGTTTGATGAATCACAGCTCTCTTTCCACAGATCTGACGTAACCCTTAGTTTGTACTGTACATGTTGTATCTATGACTCCATGACTCCACTTAGGGCTCTCACTCTCACTGCCTCACTGCTCACACATGAGGAAGGGTATACTCACTCTTTAGCTTCCTCCTTGGTAGCGTATGTAACATTCACGACTGCTGTTTCTGTGTCAGTGTTCACTGTAAAAACAGGAAATAATCACATTACTTATACCTACACATACATTATACATGGCACATAGGCTAAGTGCATAGGTCCTGAATGTGTCTGTGTGCATCCATTAGAAGCATCATCAGGGACTGGCTCTACTCCAGCCCAGCCTCTCCCCCTGCTCTGTCTGCAGGCACAAAGCTCTCTGCCACCGGCACACAACAGGACTTAAGTTACAGCCGCCATCACTTCTACTGAGAGTCTAATGTGAATCAGACACACCTCTGTGAGATTTGTAGCCCTGTCGTGCTTAGCATTAGAGTCTAGGACACTGCAATTAGCTGAATCTGAACAAAAACATACGGTAATAATGACACAGATGGGGAATACTAATTTCACTAATTAGACGTTGTTCTGGCTCCAAGGTAGTGTAAAGGTAGTAAGTGCCCCCGCCTCTCATTACAGAAATCAAGAGCTAAGACAGCTGTAAGTGTTATAAAACCTAATGATGGAAAGGGTACTGGAAATTACAGTGCAGTTACATGGATAAAAATGTACTAAAATACAAGTAGTGCTGCTAAAATAGTGCTTAAGTAAAACAGAGACAGCAGTGAGACAAATATCGACCATTTGAACTTCAGTCAGTGCTCAGTACCTCCTATGATTTTAAATGTAACTATACAATTACATGCTAAATTTACACTCAGTTACAAGTACAAGGTTTAAAAATCTACTCGAAGAAGTACAATTACCCAGTGCAACTACTCAGTTGCTCAGTTTCACATGACATCACAACATTCTATAGGACAATAATATTTAATACAGATGGGCGACAGCTAAAATGAATATCGTCAAAATGCAGATTTCTGTTATAATACAGAAAGTTGGAGGGTCAAGTCAGTAATAGAAATGATCTGGTTAAATATTAGCGAATTTACCTTTTGGATATTTCATGGCAAAGTGCAGTGTAATTAATATGAAAAACTGGCTCTTGATTGATTGATTGATTGATTGATTAAACGGTGTATAGAAAGTAGCAGAGTTCTTAGATGGGCCCACCTCCTCAACATGTTAGGGTGATATTGTATTTACTGTGTAAGCCTGTATCATATCAACAGACAATACAAAGAACAATATAGTGACATTTAGTTCTTGGAGCGTGCCCCATCAGCAGTTTTACACAAGTATCTTTCCACATTGGAGCCCGTCGGCACTGTTATAATGGGTCCATGGGGTTTGACATGCACTTTCTCTTCGAGTCATTATCACACTCTACTCTGCTCTCTACTCCTCTGCTGCAGCCAACACCAACCCCCCCACACTGCATCATGACAGGTGTTAAAGAAGACCTGAGAAGATGTTTTACTGACTTACGCTGTAGTTTTTGTACAGTGAGTGGGTTTTTGCAGAGGGATGTACTTGGGTGGTACGGGGGAAGCCGGTCTTTGGTTGGGGTAATTGTGTTACTGCTCCGACAGGGCACAGTGCCAGGCTCTGCCCCCTCGCCCTCTCCACACCAGCTGGGAACTCTCAATAGTTTGAACCTCTCCAAAACAGCTGTCCAAGCTTAATCAGTGTATCAAGAATGTAGGGAGAATAACTAGATTGATGATTTTGTTAAGTCAGTAAAGGGGTAAAAATACAGGGTCTATATTGATATATCTTTTTATTCATTTTGCAGACTGAATTCAGTCATTTACTCTGCATTATTACAGAATGAATTTAACTGAACAATATATATTGCAAACACAGGAAAAGAAATATTGGTACATATTTTTTTCAGAGGGCATTTTTAGGTGTGCACCATATCCAACTATTATAACCCAGACGGGGAAAAATATTGAAATGTCAGTTAAATTAAACACAAATTTAAAGTGGATGTTCGCTGATAGGATTTGTGTTTTTATTTTGAAATTAATTTAAGTGAAATTTATGAAAGTTGAATCACATTAAATTGTATCATTCTAAATAAGCAAATATTCTTGAATCTTCATTCACTCATTGCATCACTAATAATAACTAAAGCTTTTCACTTCTGGGGAAAGAGGTCTCTACTCAAGCACTATGTAATTTTTCAAGTGCAGGGTCTGTCACCTGCTTGTCTTATAAAAATATAATTGTTTTGCCAGGAATGTTCCACAGTATTAGATATAAGGCAGTGTCCACCAGTATCTGACCAGAACTGAAGAAGCGACTTGGATGAGCAGCGAAACGTCTTCACGCCTACAACTTTTTGTACAGTTGACAGATTTTATATTTTCTTTTACTAATATCTATCTTTCATTTATTCAATTACAGTTACAGCTGCAAGATTAATCGCAATCGAATCGCAATTTGAATGGACGCAATTTTTTTTATTATTCTGCATAAAAACTGCGTTAGACCTCTACAAACATGTTCTGAAATGTGGCTCTTGTGTTAGTTTGTCAGGTAACATTTGAGTCTTTGAGTCAACTCTCCTGGATGTTTTTAAAATGTGAACTTTGAGCAAAATCCTATTATTAAAAGATAAATCACAAATCTAATCACAATCACAGCGCATGTCAGAAAAATCACAATAAGATTCGTGTTAGTGATGGGGCGTAGAAAAAGATCAAAGATAACCCTGATTATCCATATCTGTGTGCAGTGCTTAAAATAGTTACAGCACACTAGAATATTCTCCACAAAAGAAGAAGACTCCATGCCTAAACGTATCCCGCCTGTCTGCTAACGTACCATCACAAATACTTTATCAGGGCGAGCAAAAGCCTCACCACGGGCGCCTTCAAATTACCCCCTGCACCTCCCCAAAAGTGAGGGAGAGAGAACATACAGGAGGAGCACACATGCACATGCTGAGACACTACCGTTGGATGCGTGCCTTGTCTGCCCACTTCAATTTATAATCCAAAACCAACAGCATTACTCAGATCTTATTATAGACAGGAATCCAGAGGCCGCTGTCCCCACTTCAACTTATAGCACACACGTGACGGTAATGAGTGATTTATATGCGGAGATGGGTTATGTTTAGATAATGGTTGTGGGGAGATGAATGAATGAGTGAGTGGGATGCCTGGGCTGAATGGGAGGTGCAGGCAGAGGAGACACGCACAGGAGGGACCTACCTTGTTCCACATTTTCGACAGTACCATATTGAGCTAGAAGGCCGTCCAAAACCTGCAAAAAGACAGAAGAGGATTGGTAGTAAATTGCAAAATGGAAGTTTCATTTGACTTCCATTTGAAAAGACGAAATGCTTTTCTGTCTCATCAATGGGTTTCAAAAAAAAAAGTAAAAAAAAATTGGACGGTTGCCATAGCGATGAACAATTTAAAAGTAAAAATGGGAAAAAGTTCTCAAAATGTTGCTTATAACAAGAAGCTGGAATCCATTAATTTGTTTTATTAGATAGAACCACAAAAAATGATACATATATTTGAAGTAACACTTTTTACAGTAATAATAATCAAGTATTAATTATTATATTAATCTATTTTAATAATTTGATGACAGAGAACTTTGCTGATTCATTTATACTTCCAATTCTCTAGTACATACATGTCAAAATATATTGTTTATTCTTGACGACACTGCAGCAAATACATGTGAGAGAGAAGCCACTGTGTTTGCACTAATAGAAACAACTACGTCTTTGTCTCTTGTATATGTGCTGTTCATTGCTGCGTATGTTCAGATGTGAGACTTTAGACTAGGATTTCCAGGGTGTATCGTGCTGGGATAAGGCTCCAGTGCCAGCCTGTTCATAAGGATGAGCAGTAGAGGATAGAAGGGAGACAGTCGCATATTGTGTGGGTACTTTGTCTCTTTTGTGAATTTGACACTTTCACTGAAAACGGTTAGGCAAAGTGGTGTGTCACTGCAATGAATGTAATGTCCATATTGAAACTAAACACAAGTAGTTAGAAAATATGACCCTGTACTTGTACTTTCAATTCCCGTGGCCTTACGTAGTGATTCTTCCTTACAGCCGTCATAGAAATTCAAAAACGCATTATCCTCTTAATTGAGTTGTATTTTAGCTGTGTTTTGGTCCAGCTGTGGTAACCTTTTTGAAAATATTTTGACATAATTAAACAAAAAAAGAGAAAAAAAAAAGTTTTAATTTTGTTTTCACTTACTGTACCAAAATATATATTAAAGTTAAGGTATACGGAGATAACATATTTTAACTTGTGCCATGCAGCCCTAACAATGCCAGTTTAACCTCTATATAACCTTATAATCTTATATCTCTAAATATTTGATCTATGCACACACCATGTCCACTTGAACAAAGAGTCCACAGTAAAGGCCAGTGAGTCAGGCGCCGGATGCTGCTTTATGTGCTCCGTGGTGCTGTCCCCCTGACCAGCCCCTCATCTGACTAAAACACCCTCCCCCCTCACTGGCTGTTACACAGACTAGAGGCGGACTAAAGGAGGAGCACTCACCTCCCACTGTAAATGTGGCGGGATGTTTCGGATCTGGATCTTCCGACTCCTGCAGAGACAAAGACAGAGGCAGGTTTAGAGCAGAATCACAACTCAGCAATGTGTTAAAGGTGCACTGTGTAACTTTTTTACTGGAGAGCCCACCGCCAGTTTGTTTCCATGGAGATGTTTATGCTTTGCCCAGAATGAGCAACAATATGGCATTAAGCTTCACAGAGACAAGCCGGTGGGACCGCGTCATGAGGTAAGTTACAGGTCAGGTCTGTGGAGAGCTGTTGTAGTCATGTTAAAATGTCTGAAAAAGCAGGGATTTGTATTGTGTATCGAAAGAATGTTCTCTTAAATGTGAGTCTTCACATTGTAATGACCCATAACTTAACCCTACAGAAAATAGAAACTAGTCAATGTAATCTCTCATTTGTCCAGAAAGCCTTTTACAAACTTTTTCTACGATTACCTTGAATAAAAAGCAACAATACTCTTGCATTTGATAGCTATAAGTGGGTATTACAGCTCTAAAATACCATAGGCCAAAAATACACAGTTGTTTAGCTATAAATATTTGAAATTGTGTGTATGATTTGTAAAAAAATGTCTGCAGTGGCAAGTAGAACATAAATAATAGTCTATATTCTCATAAAAGAGTAAAATGTAAGGATCTACTAAACCAGATGTTCTTAAACTTTTAGACTTCGTGGCCCAAAAATAATTCACAAAAATATCCCACAAAAATAAATCTGAGAGAGCACGTTGCTTAAGTTGTACATTTTGTGAGATCTGACACAAACCTTGCCCACACGCTCACCTGCAGATGTCTTTTTATACGCTACCGTTAGAATTTCCCAAAGCCATTGAGCTGTTATAAAAATAACCTTTAAACTGAAAAATCAATCAACTATGAGCCAATGAGTCTATTATGGTTGGCATTTAACAGCTTAAAAAATGTTTAAAAACTGTAACATTTTAAAATGTTAACTTTCCTTCAGTACGCTTCTTCAATTATGTAACTGTTTGGTTTTGAAATGCAGGACAGTCAAAGCAGCCCTCTCACTGTTTTTACTGAGTACGTCAGAGCAAACAGCAAAGCCACACAGACCGCACCACGACCACAGGCTGTTAACAACTACATTAACGTGAGAGAGTCCGCTCTGACCACCACAACCACTGAGTGAAAAAGCAGAGAAGAGGGCCACACCACAGAGCCATGAGGTCCCAAAAAGCATTGAAAGAGATCATAAAAAGCTTGGCTCAGAATGGGATGAGGGGCAGGAGAGAGAGACCTGTATAGATTATTTTTAAATATATGTAGATTAAATCTCCAGACAGCATTAGCCTTATGCTGTATTTTAATGAACAATTACATGTTCAGACAACACCATTTAGAGTCACATTTGAATTGGTGAAACACAATTTTTGACAAAAGTGTGTGCTATTACTGAGGTGAAAATTAGTGACAAAAATATTGACATTTGTTGTTTATTAGCACTAAGCAATTAGTAGCTATCAAACCAAAATGTTGCAGACATAATACTTCAAATCTACTGACATGCAAACTCTAGAAAGCGTTAAATTATCTAAAATGGACAAATGCACGATGGTCTTTTCAACAACTGCCCATCAAATTCAACTAGAGGTTGCTCTGACTCGTGCTGTCGGTGAAGGGGTACAGAGCATTAGCCACAATACTTGGAGATAAATGTATTTGTCAATTGTGTTACTTTTTATATTTATATTAGCGCCCACACTATGGAACAGCCTCCCTCTGCCTGTCAGATCCTCTCAGTCTGTAGCGCAGCTTAAGACCAGACTAAAAACCCACCTCTTCTCCCTGGCATTTGGTTCTAGCTAGGCAGGATATCTAGGTGTTTTATTGTTTTATTGTTCTTTGCCTATGTGTCATATTTTTTGTATATCTGTTTTTGTTTGATGTTGTTTATGTGAAGCAGCTTAAGTTGTATTTTAACTGTGCTATATGAATAAAATTGAATTGAACTGAACTGAATTATATTTGATGTTAATTAAATTAGTGTTATGACCATTCTAAAGGCATTTTTGCTCATATTAAAGACAAGACAATACTGTGTATAGTAATAATAACCAAAAATATTTATATTCGAAAACAAACCCTGCACAGTAAGGACAAGGTGGCAACAGGCACAATCCCAGAACCCACAAGTCAAAAGGATATTGTAAGAATATTTATAAAATCCAGTGAATAATTAAAAGATTACACAAGATTTCAGCAGCCAGAAGGCTGACCATAACTCAAGATTTGAGGTGGCAGATGTGTGGCCTACAACCCTCCTGTCACTGCCTCCAGATGTTCAAAGTTCAGTTCAAACCAGAAGTTTACATAGATTATATAAAAAGACACATACGCTTTTTTTTTCCTCACTGTCTGACATGAAACAAGACTAAACATTTCCTGTTTTAGGTCAATTAGGATTACCAAAATAATTTCTATTTGCTAAATGCCAGAATAATGGGAGAAGAACAGTTTTTCATTACTTTCTTCAAAGTCAGGAGTTTACATACATTTCATTAGTATTTGGTATCATTGCCTTTAAAATGTATGACTTGGGTCAAACGTTTTGTTATTTGGTACATTGCCTTTAAAATGTATGACTTGGGTCAAACGTTTTGCATATCCTTACACAAGCTTCTCACGGTACTTGGCAGGAATTTTGGCCCATTCCTCCTGACAGAACTCATGTAACTGAGCCAAGTTTGTGGGCCGCCTTGCTCGCCCATGTCTTTTCAGGTCTCCCCATAAATTTTCAATAGGCTTGAGATCAGGGCTTTGTGATGGCCACTCCAAAAACATTGACTTTGTTATCCTTAAGCCACTTTGTAACCAGTTTGGCAGTATGTTTCAGGTCATTGTCCATTTAGAAGACCCATTTGTGCCCAGGCTTTAACTTCCTGGTCAATGTCTTGAGATGTTGCTTAAATATTTCCACATAATGTTCTTTCCTTGTGATGCCATCTATTTTGTGAAGTGCACCAGTTCCTCCTGCAGCAAAACAACCCAACAGCATGATGTTGCCACCCCATATTTCACAGTTGGGTGTTGTTGTTGGGTGTTCTCAGACCTGCAAGCTTCTCCTTTTTCCTCCAAACGTAACAATGCTCATTATGACCAAACAGTACAATTTTAGTTTTGTCAGACCACAGGATATGTCTCCAAAAATTAAGGTCTTTGTCCCTACGTGCATTTGCAAACTGTAATCTGGCTTTTTTATGTTTCTTTTGGAGTAATGGCTTCTTCCTGGCAGAGTGGCCAGTACTCGTTTCATTGTGGATAATGACACACTCTTACCAGCTTCAGCAGCATCTTCACAAAGTCTTTTGCTTTTGTTCTTGGGTTATATGGACATTTCAGACCAAAGCACGTTCATATCTGGGACACAGAATCGTCTTCTTCCTGAGCGGTATGATGGCTGGACATTCTCATGGTGTTTATACTTGCATATAATTGTTTGAACAGATGAACGTGGCACCTTCAGGCATCTGGAAATTGCACCCAAGGATGAACCAGACTTGTGCAAGTCCACAATTCTCTTCCTGATGTCTTGGCTAATTTCTTTTGACTTTCCCATGATGTTACACAAAGAAGCAGTGTGTTTCAGGTGTGCCTTCAAATACATCCACAGGTGTGTCTCTAATTAACTCAAATGTTGTCAATCAGAAGCTTCCAACACAGACATGACATCATCATCTGGGTTTTCCCAAATTGTTTAAAGGCATAGTAATTTTACTGTATGTCAATTTTGACTTTGAAGAAAGTAATGAAAAATTGTCTAAAAAATTCTTCTCTCATTATTCTGGCATTTAGCAAATATAAATAATTTAGTTAATCTCAATTGATCTGAAACAGGAAAAGTTTAGTCCGATTTCATGTCAGACAGTGAGAAATAAAAGTGTAAGTGTAAGTAAATGTCTCGCTGACAGATCTCTCCTGGAAACCGCTGTCCAAATATGGGCCAGCTCGATAAAAATCTGTACTCCTTGTTAAAACATATCACCCCAACGTAGTAAACAACCATCAGCATTTCAACAGTCACTAATACCTGAAAAATAAGCAAAGGGAACTCCCAAAACCTCCAAAAATACCAGAGCACAAGATCACATTTTAATTTGCAATCTGGTTAAATACAGTGTGAATTGTCAGCTATCATGTTATTGCTAACTGATTTAGCCACGCCTAAGCGGGGTGTCTGGTGAAGTTCAAACTAGTGCCAGGCTAGCACTGCCCTCTTTTCTTACCTTTCAATGTTAATGAACAGATCCGATGACAGCGAGACAATAGTAAGTCTATGCTATTCTTTCCTTCAAGTTCCTTAATGTTCATATTTTAAAGGGGAATTGCAGTTCTGTCATGCGAAATATGCTGGAGTGTCTTGGAAGGACATGTCTCGGAAAATGTGACAGAGGTTTTGGTGGTGGAAGGTCGGGTTTGCAGCGTGCTTGTGGTCACTGGCTGCTCTTCTGTCTGTCTGTGACTGTGACTGTGGGGCAAGGAGAGGTTCAACAGCTCAGATAGATATACTGCTGTTGTGAGTGTCAGTGCACTTTGTAAGTCCTTTGTAAGGCTAGACTGCAATGAGAAGATGCTGGGTTATTATATCTGATAGCCAGAGGTGGAAGAGGAACTAGTACTCAAGTGGTTAGCTACTATTGTAGCCACAGCTGCCCTACTGACAGAAGCGAGGATGCCAATCTGTGCCACTGGCCCCATCGAACACCACCAATCACTCACTCGCACTGTCTAAATACAGTCTACTACTACTACCTTCAACAGTAGTAGTAGTGGTTGAAATGTGGTTGGACGACATATTGGCTGATAAGGTTATTGTAATAATCAGTCAATCAAATTGAGAATAAAAAAATCAAGAAAAATAATGTCAAAATTGTGAAAATGCACATTAACGCCTTGAGTAAAGGTATAGCCTATGTCTGTCCATTTCTAGGAACACATCAATGGCAACACATGCATCAGTAAACATCTCCTGTTTGTTTGCTTATAAGTTGAACCCGATGAACTCACTCAACTTTCTCCTCCTTTTCCCCCAAGTTAATAAAAAGCTCGTCCGCAGAACATACAGTTGCGAGTCACTGGTTACTTGGTGTTTGTCGGAGGTAACCCAACTGTCTGCTGCTGGTTTGGAACGCTCTGCCAGGGGAAAAAAGAAAGCCTCTCAATTTCGGTCTTTAAATATCTGAGGGTGGCCATGTTCATTTGAAAAGCTAATATTTGCTACACCCACCTGCACTAGGTAGAGGGGCCGCGGTGCATACTAATAATGTGAGGGGCTGAGAGGGTGGGCAGCCCAGGCGGGGGGAGAAAGAGGGCATTCACGCGGGGCCAGCACACTGCAGTGTTCCTCAAGATGAGCACGTCAAAGCCAACAGTAATTCTCAGTTTAGGAGCCACTTTGCTGCAGATGGCTGTTGTAGTGAAGGGTTGACTGAGACCTGGCCAGAGGGACTCGTGTAATAGAAACATCAACACATGTGGTGGTCTAATCAACATGAAGGATACAGTTACAGGTTTTTATCATTCTCAAATTTTTACTTGATTTGGTGGGGCAAATATAAATTATAGTTTTACACCAATCAAGAAGCAATTTGCAAACAAAAGTTGAAAAACATGGAAAATTACAGAGAGTTTTAAGTAGAGAAGGGAGAATTCTATCCAAAGGTTAGGCCCAATTTACACATAGGAAACAATTTTTTTGAAGGTAATCGCTAACTGCTAACCGATAACCGCTAACCGCTAACCGCTAACCACTGCGCCACCACATTTGGATTTAATCTTTTACTGTTTCAATTAGGACTGCACAATCTTGGGAAAATTCTGAATTGCGATTTCTGTGACAAGTATTGCGTGTGATTAGATGTGTGATATTTGTTTAAAAAGTAGGATTCTGTTCAGACTGCACATTGTAAACAACTCCAGGAGCATTAGCATTTGATGAACAAGAATCCCCAGAACATGTTGTGAATCCACATTGGACACAACACAAGTGGGGAGTGTAGTGGTCTACCTTTATTCTATTAATAGACAGTATTGGTAAAAATGAGTCAGAGGTAAGATCCACTGAGATCGCTGGTGTGAACAAATAGCCATGAATGCATTCCAAAGTTTCCGTTTCAAATGCGCTCTTTTGTCTTGTACATAGAATGGTTTTGCTGTGTCACCCTGTGGAACATAAATCATGGACAAAATTGCAGGACATTGGACAGGCCACCTCTGCCCTGCCATCAAATTACAATTCAACCAGGAATAACTTTCTTCACAGGGCAATTGCAGGTCTATAGACTCCATAACATTTAAACAAACACACCCTATTCGTAACAGATTAGAGGCTTAAGGGCAGAGACAAACACCTACTATGTCGTCTTTCATACGGTATTCTATAAAAAGTAGGGTTAGTTCATCATATAAAATGCCATGCCAAATCATTCCCAAAACATGAGTTTTTTTACATAAATAAATCAATACTAAAACTAGCTAAAGTACTATTACTTCTACCTATACGTGCTGATACATTTACCCATAAGTCAGGTTGTCATGCTTGCCACTTTCCTTGTACATTCCTTGGCCTTTGTTAGCTCGGCCTTGACAACAAAATGAGCTTTAGATGTCGACAAAACAGTTCATTAAAGGCAGGGCTCCAGACTAACGATTGGAGTTGTGTGCACCGGTGTGCCTAAGATTTTCATTTGGGTGCACCAGAACATGATCTGGGTGCTCCAAAGCTCGCCGCTTATTTAAGCCATCGTGATATATTGTCCTTAAATTATTTCAACAATTTAACTTTTACCCAGATATACAATTCATACTCTGTACAACACACTTATTAACCTCTATGCCACACACTTACTAAAGAAAAAAAATAAACTACATAATATCTCAATAATGACAAGTTTTATCTATTCAAACTTAAGTTGTTTATTTGATGACACAACCTTAAGAATTTACCTTGTCTTTAAGTTAAAACAGAATGAGCTAGTGCCCAATAAGTTTAATTAATAAAAGCCATTAAATAAATATTGCCTTCAAAAACTAGTCAGAGTGAGAGGTCTGTGTTTTTAAGGACCTTTTTACAGTTCACTTTCAATTTCAATATTCAATTGACGTCCTAGTCTTATTTTCTTTTTCACCTCGCGTTGCAACGGCAGCCTCATTTAAGTGCCTCATAAACAGTGTGGAGGATCTGCAGGTTTGATGCTTCTCTTTAAAGGTAAATACAGTGTCTAAGTTCACCAATAGATAAAAAAAATTTTAAAAAAAAAGTTTTTTTTTAATCTAAACTTATGATCTCTGTGGTGCAAACTGCTCTGTGCATCAGAGGGTGACCTGAGCTCGACCTGAGCGGGTGAGGGGAGAGCGAGTGCATTCATGATTTAAAATTTTTGTTTTAAATTAATACAATCATTTAAGTGTGTGTTTATATTATTTAATCCATGTTTATAATGAGGAGAGAGGCCACAGGAGAAAGGATGTGAGGAGGATACATCAGACGCACCGGTGCCCAAGGAAAATGTTTAGTCGCCTGAGCAAAATTGGTGTCCTGGAGCCCTGATTAAAGGGCATGTTTTCTGAATGTACAAAAAAATCTCCAGAATGTCATGAAACAACTACAATATATGCTACAAAAATCCTCCACAAAAATCCACAACGGCAGCCAATGGAAGAACATTCAATTTGAGCCAGCCTAAAATACTACTGACTCCATTCACAATTCTGGGAAGACAGAAGAGGCAGGATATTAAATTTAGATAGTGTGACTAAGAAAGGCCATGCGTTTTGCCACACAATGAGTTGACTACAGTTACAGTCTGGTCATAAAGCGATACCCGAGACACTTCCATTCAGCGCTGATACCAGGATGTGGCTACAGAAGAGACTGGAGCTCTGGAGGGCCATGGGAACGCAAAGGAGTACACATACCTACATACAAGGACAGTCAAAAGAACTGTGCTAAGGGTACCAAGGGAAAGACTTGATACCTGCAGGCCCAGTGATAATAAAACACTATTTTTAGACAACTGAATGCTTTCGACACAAGTTGGTTCTGTAAAATCACCATGTTCATGCTCATCTTATACCAGTTAGCTGAACAAGAACATACAAAAACTATTCAGGACAGGTCTAAAACTGTCCTATTTATGCTACATTTTCAGATACTTGTATATATAAGTATCTATTTTTTTATTCTAGTTTTAGAATCAATTGCCATCTGAATTTATTGACAATGCTACTAAGTACACTTTCATCCAATCAGAAATGGGACTGGATGTGACTTGAAGACAGTTGTTTCTCTGTCGTTCAACATCAAAATGAGGGAAGGAGCTAAGTGGGCGGGGCTAACAGTTTACTCTGAAACATGTTCCTCACTTATGGAACAAAATCAAGTACAGGGGATTTAATGTTGCGGGTTGGGTTCACGTAACATCACAATAAACTGAGAGATTACATGATTTTTTTTTTTTTTTCACAATAGATTTAAAAAGTGGTGGCATTATTCAAACAAAATGTGTCCCCATATCGTAACAAATAATAATAAGGTTAAACAATTGTGGACTTTGTGTTTGGAGATTTCTTTCAAAACCAGTGACTCTCTCATAGAGTTATAAAGGCCCCTGTCCTCCATCCATGCAACCCATGTTTCTCTATATATTCACTTACATGCTGATATATTAGATGGTTTAATGGAATACCGTAAAAATCTAGAGTTGTCATGTACGGAAATAAAAGTTGTACTAACATGGTGCCAGGCATAGCCCCGGGCCATTGCCCCTGTCTGCCTCCTCAAAGTGCTGTGCTGACAATTATCCAGAATCTATTAATATACAATATGGCTCCCGAAATCCCTCTATGATGTTGATATAATGTGATTTTTAGTTTTAGTATTTCGTGTATTCGCCACAAGTGGATAGTCTACTCTGACCTTGAGCAACACATTCAGAGAAATCCATCATGTTTGTGTTTGTTTCCTAAAGTCTACTTATGAATATTAAAAAGACAGAAAAAGCTATGTAATTTGAATGCTATAAATGGCAAAGGGAAACTCAACAAGGTCAACAAATATTAATATAAACATGAACTGAAGCTACTACAACATTCAGTCTTTAAATAAATAGTGGTGTGTCAATGTGGGATTATTTTTCATAGCTATATTTTATACATGAATGGTGCTGTGGTTAAAAGGGGCACTATCCATTTTTTTCATTGTATATTTGTATTGCTGTACACTGTAAAACCAGCTCTTACGGTCATAATTAGACCTATGTGTGCTGTTTACATCTAATTATGAAATGTTTTTATCGTCTGCGAATCAGGAGGTAACACTAGTGCGCAGTTAACATGCTAGTTGCCGTTAGCAGTGGCGTGATGTGCTTACAAACTCACTGCAGTGAATAATTAGGATGCTGTGACCGTGGCAAACAGTTCAAAATGGTAAATCAGGTATAGCACCTTTAAGTGTTAAGTTGTTCACCTGAGAGCATGTATACTATTGTTGTATTTACCGCACTACATCCTTGTTGCAACAGAGAGGGCATCTGATGTAACCGCCGACAAAAAATGGATGCCACTCAAATGGGAAAAAACTTGGACTAGACAGAGATTACTCAGCTGGATAGTACCCCCACACTCAGGTTGATGTTTTCTCACTGCCCTATTAGCTCCCCTTGACACTAAAACAAGCAGTCATGATTAAACATTTCCCTATCTGCTCCAGGAGTTACTGTAATGATCCCTTCAAGCGCTGTGTTTACCTTTCCTCTCCACTCTGGGCCAAAGACAGCAGCACTCGGAGACCAGCGGGGGGCACAAGACTCTCACAAGACTCGGGGGTCACCTCTCCCTCGCTCCTAATTGTTCCTCCATTCTAAGACAACACGCGGTCTGATAAGGTTTTCTCCATTTAACTGTCATGCCCAGTCTGCTGTTATGTCCATTAACCTGTCAGTTCACTCCCAGGAGCAAAAGTCCGCAATTACAAACCAGAGCTGTTATACCACAACAGCACAGTGGTTGGTACGTAGATACAATATAGTACAGTAAATATGTGCTGGGAAATAGAAGCTGAACCAATATAATGTTTTGCTTTATGCAACCTCCATAGACTCACTGAAGAAGCAATTACCTCTGATGGCTGATACAGTGTGTACTACAACAAAGCCAGCTTGTCACACTTCAGCAGTAAAACTCAGATTCTTAAAGGTCCTATATTACACCAAACTGACTCTAGTGAGCTTTAAACCATGTTAGAATGTTGTTACCTCATCAAAAACATACCTGGAGTTGTGTTTTGGTTCACTCACACATGTTTGAGTGAATGAACCATTGTTTGTTTAACGCTTTATTATTAGTCTGTCTACGTCTCCAAAGCTCAGAATGTTCTGTTCCACCTTGTGATGTCATGTAGTGGTAGTTTTCATGTTAACAGCTACCTTTTTTACCTTTTGTTTGGTTGATTGGCAAATCCAGGGCATTCCAGGACATCACTAGGTGGGACAGAGTTTTTCAGTTTGAAAGAAGAACTCTTAAACACTTAAACGTTTGTGAATGAAACAAAACACAACTCCAAGTGTTTGTGATGAGGAAACATACACAAATATCAAGATATCATACGTCATAAGAATTGATATCTTTATATTCAGACTATGGTAATCCATCAGAAATGTGCAAACATCTTTAAATGTCTTAGTGAGTGATAAAATGAAACACAAAAGGGCAAAAATATCACAACAGTCTCATAATACCATTGTTTGGACTACACTGCACATGTCACTTTTCATATTTTAATCCGCTTCTTTTGTTGCCATTTTAATAGTTTTTACCAAAGACTAGACAAATCTCCAAACCAAAAACTGAAGCTATTCATGTTCTGTATATCAGGCGGCCCTGGTGTACACTGTAGTCATGTATATTTAAGTGTTTAAAAATACATTCCATAGCACAAAGACATGGCTTAAATGCTAAACAATTTTGCCATCACCATCTGCAAAATAATTCACTGTCTTGACCCAGGTGTAACTTTTTTTTTACACTGAATTAAAACTTTTTTTTTTAAATCAACGTAACAGAATTTTAAATGTAAAAAGCGGACCAAATGCACTTGTTGTCAGCAGTAAATAAGTCAATTTTCAGACTAAAACCAGTACGCAATACAGGAATAGGATTACTACTTGAGAATTTGTATTTCTCTTATGTAACAACTTTCATGAGGCTAATGCGATGCCACAGACTGTGCTTACAAATCTTTTTTTATCCATTGTTTTACAGCATAATGGGATTTTAACTATAACTACAGACACATTAAATTTCAATTGAAGAATATCTGTTGACTTCACAATAGAACTACAACTTACAGCCAGCACCCACAGACTCAGTACAACTGGACTTCATTTACTCTTATCTACAAATCTATTACTCTTTAATCGGCGGTGTCCAGAGCCGCTGAAGGAATCCTACATTTGTGATTAACTTCCCAATGCGTGCGATATAATTGATGACATTTGAAACGAAAGCTGATCTCGTCGGGCCGTACAGATAAAACAGGGAAAT
>KN477346.1:130293-154170 GCA_000787095.1 Periophthalmodon schlosseri
CTTCTTCACGCACGGCTCTCCTCGAGAAGGGGCAGGGTGGCCTGGCAGAGCGGGGCGAGGGGCTGGCAGGTAGACACGGGCAGATCTAATTGAACGCAGCCATCCAGTTGACTTTTGCCTGCTCCTGGCTCTCGGGACGCACTGGGCTGTTTAATGCAATACAGTAAATAAAGAAAAGGTTTGGCGTAGTTTTTCAGCCGGAACGTGTGGGTCAAAGTTCAACAATGACGGAAAATTCACTCAATACAATATATGTAGATTTCCAATTTTGAATAACTGAAGTCAAACCGGTATGATGTACAAGTTTAAGCTGTATTTCTCATACCTCTAAAGTTTCATACACCACCACACACCACCCCAACTTCACATATTGTGTTAAAACAAATAGACCTGTCACCATAATCACTATATCGACGCGGGTACATTTTCTTTGCAAACGTTTGCAAGATTTTTGTTATTTTTGTTGTAATACGAAAAGATTTGGGCTGTAGAGGGTAGAATAAGTAATTTCTATGGCTAATTATAGGTTCTTTCTGCTATTTATTTGTTGCAGCTCACGGCATTTAATGATACTGTCTATTTAAAAATGGTTTACTGGGATTATCCTGCTTTATTTTAATTGTATCTGAGACAAAAACTAGTTTCAATATTATCTTTTATTGCAATATTCCTCTGTAGCAATATAGTGTGCTTCAAAACTTGTTATCATGACAAAATAAATATTATAATCGTGCATTATTAGCTAGAACAACCAGGGACAAGTTCAGCGGTGTGAATATCAGGTACCACAGCTTTAAGCGAAGAGGTAGCCTTTCTTTCACTGTGTCACTTTTATAGAATAGGGTCCGCCACCTGCTTAGGCGTCGTTATTGTTTTGCCTGTAATGTTCCACAGTATGGCATTAAACATAGCCATCGCATGGAGACGAGCGGTTTTTCAAGGTGTTTTTTAATTATCATACTGTAGAACAATCTAAGCAAAACAATAACACCTCCATGGAGACAGGCAGGTGGTGGATCCCCCGGCCAGAAAACATAACGTAGTGTTTAAATTGATTAGAACTAATTGAATGTATCCTATCTCCAAAACGGTGGCCAAAGCTTTCAGTTCATTCTCACCTACTGCCCTATTGTTGTGTCCTTAGCAAAACACTTTCAGCACTTCCTCTGATCTTCTGAAATATGATCAAATGTAAATAACAGAGCATTTACTTTCTTACACTGAGTAAAGAATAGACAAATATGCAGCTCTAATAAAAGCCCCACAGCCATTTGCATACCGCCGCAGAATTTAAACGATTTGCCGTTCTCAGGTGTAATCATCAATTAATTTCCAATCAATCCCAAAATGCCACAGGGCGCCCGTATGCCACAAAACGCATTTCAATCCGTCGTGCCTTTTGAGACAATGAAATTAGTGTTTTCATATTTTGTATTAAACTGCACACTGCATTTCAATTTGCCAACGCCACAGTAGGGCTATGTAAATCGTACATCGAAAATACTTTTGAATATAATAAATGTAAAGGGAAGACATGTTCTGCAGAGCGAGGCAGCATGGAGTGACGACATACACAATAACAGATAGTGGGTTTTCAAGAGAACAGTTATGAGAATAGGTATGAAAAAAACATTTTAGAGAGTCATAGGTTTGAGTTATGCTTTAGAACTTTAGGAACAGAGGAACAAGCAGTGTACAATGTTTTTATGCTAGTATTATGTACTGTACTAGTGTTATTATGATACTAAAATTTCAAAATCTTGTTCTATACTAAGGAAAAGGCTCAATGCTTGATGCAAATTTCGATATCGTAATGGTAAAAAAAAATAGAATAGACAATAGAATATAATTTTCAACAGAAAATTATAGCAGTTTATTTAAAATTAACCTTTAGTCTTAAACTAGTTTGGATATAGATCAAGATCATCAGGGAAGCTCCAATTTTGACCCATTTAGATTTTTTTTTTTCAGTAGTGATACTTAATATCTGGGTATTGATTTTTTTTGGGGGGAGTCCTTGGAAGTCTTTATAATCTAAAACGCAAGTAGCAGGAAACGATAATAATATTTACATCTGAAGTGCAAAAAGTGTCCTTGTGATAAATGGCACTTGTCGTGTTCATTTTAAGTTGAACAAATTCTTCCTTAACACAAAACTGTTCTCAAACATATGCTGATTACACGCCAGTGCTCTGAGGTTTAACTGATCACCAGGGCGACTGTACACTCAAAACAATCTGTTACACGAGAGATGGAGACATGTTTGTATAATCAAAATGAATGAGCGAAATTAACAAATTTCATTGTCTCAGTATATTTTCGGTTCATCCCGATGTCAGTGTTCAGACAATACTATGGCAATGCATCAGAAAGGTGCTTAAAAAAGGCTTGTATGAGGTTCAATGTAAAAAAAAAATAATAATAAAAGTAAGTAAATGGACAAAAATGACCAATCAAAGTGTAGAAATATCACTTTATGAGAGTAGACTGGTTGTTTTAGGTGGTCACTTGAAGTTGTTCTATGCCCAAAAATGCAATGCATATGAATATTACCGATGTGTTTGTAAAATCTAGATTTAAATACCTACTCCCTCCTTTTAATGTTCAAAAATCAGTGACTCGGCATTTCCTTCTACTACTGTTAATACCTTACAAACAGTTGAACTCTGCACCTGCTATGCTTCAAAAGTTACAATAACCATTTGACCTACAAAAGTGACAGTGTAAACGCAAGCAAAATTCCAAACCATGTCAAGCTCTGCGGGCCAAAACATTGCAAAACAAAAATATTTACAAACAGTTAACCAACTCTTAACCAACAATAAACATATCAACTACTGCAAAAACTGCATCCTTGCTCCCATCTCTCAACATCCAACCACCTAAAATCCACTCTCATTATTTTCTCTGCAGCTAGCTCCCCAGCTCTAGTGTGCAGAGTCACGGTAGCGCTCTCCTCCTCCTCCGTGCTGCCACTTCAAGACTTCTCTGAGCTGCTGTCACAAAGCACATACTCAGCACAGTCAGTGGCAGGCACGCGATGAGCCAACTGGGGACACACCAAACGCACTTACAACGCATAGGCACATACACAACTGTACTCACAACATCAGTCCAACTCCTGTGTCCGATCTGTCCCCTCACGCACAGTCCTCCAGCTCATTCTGCCCATAGCCGCTCCACATGGCTCTTGCTTTATGTTCAGCCGGCCTCATCCCTTAATCTGCCGGCCATAAGGATTTAAACAATCGAGGGCTATAGCCGTAGGCGCCGGTGTAGCTATAGGATCAATAGAACACTGTGCGGCATTCGAGGTGTGACAAAATATTGGAAAACAAACCTATTAGGGATGTCACAATAACAAATTTGGGTGCTTTGTAAATTGTAAAATTGTGTTTCTGCTACTTCACACAATTATTATGATTATTGACA
Organism: Periophthalmodon schlosseri; assembly: GCA_000787095.1. Taxonomy (NCBI): domain Eukaryota; kingdom Metazoa; phylum Chordata; class Actinopteri; order Gobiiformes; family Gobiidae; genus Periophthalmodon; species Periophthalmodon schlosseri. The sequence goes on from KN477346.1 coordinate 133,726, forward strand.
CTATGAACAACCAACGGAAAAATCTTTAATTCACTTTCAGTCACGTTGATAGATCACCAGTCCTCTAGTATGTGACCAACTTTATGAAATGAACATTAATAAGAAGGTTGATGTAGGCTATAAACAGATAAAGTAAATAACTGAAATAACAATCATTTTTGCTTTGAAAATCAACATAATTGTTATTAGGATTATACTGTGACTGGAAAACTCACAATTACCGATTAGAGTATCTATGCACAGCAGCACGCAAGCTAGCGCTCTGTGTCTCAAAGCTAACAGTCAATTTTATTAAAATCAAAACACATAAAATAAACAACCTATTAAAATTCAAATGAATTAAAATAAAAACGACCCAATTTTTTTTATGTAGAATACTTCAGTTTGTGGTGTTGTTTTAATATTTATTATGCCTCAAAATTAGCATTAGCATTAGCATTGAGACACAAATATCTCTCTTTCTAAACACAGAAGTGTCCTCCGGTGAAGTGTTCATTTTATTTGTGTAGTTTTTAAAATGTTGTCAGGAGGTGGTGTTAATAGTGTTGTGCACAGAGCCTATTTATCAATTAATCTCTCTAATCATTGTGCTACTTTATTTGGTGAGACAATATTGTAGGCTGATATATTGATATATTGCTATGAATATATTTCTTTGGTATATTTCCCTAAACAAATCTGGGGTAGACCTAAAATTGCCTTGCTTATTTGAAGAAAGGAGACTTGTTTATGTGTACAGTTGACATACTCATTGTTTGACTGGCTGTGTCGTATGTTGTGAGGCTTATTGTTGAAAAATGTCTTAGATTGTTTTAAAGAAAAAGTGAACACAAACATCTCATACAAAAAGTTGATAAGTGTCGTATTCGTGCTAATAAGGCTCGAACATCGAAAAACAATGTAACCCCGCGATTTCCAACCATACATACACAACATCGCGCCTATGTGTTTAACCACTGTTTGTCTCACCACTCCCTTTCTTTTTAGTTTTCCCTTTCTCCATCAGCGAGGAACTTTCTAATGCACAGGAAAACACTGTCAGTATAAGCTGCAAATAGACAAGACAAGATGGCAGAAGAAAGACGTGTGAAAACTGGAGATTTGTGCATAATATTCTGACAGAGATGCTACAGTCATATCACATGTAGACAGAGAGGGGGCGCTGCGGGGGGTGATTCTCGCGTGTGTACTGTACGTGTGCAGCATCCCAATGGCCATATGCTGTCATTTGAGCATGTGAGCTGAATGCTATGAACCTATGTTACACCGTGGCATGTCATTGTAATGCATTATGTAGCCTGTACAAAATGCATTTGTGTAAGTGCTTAGAAGAAACCTTGAGGTGTTTTTTCTTCCATTACTAAATCAGTCTAGAAATAGATTACATGCCAGGTTTGTGGAGATGTGAGCCAGTTTGCTGTAAGGGCATATGTTTTTCAAGGGTTTTAGTGCAATAAAAACATCCAGAATGGTAATATATGCTATATCTATTTTATTTTGCTAAAATGTTTCGCGGTGGGGCTTTAAAAATTAGTACAGTTAGGCCTGTCACGATTACAAATTTTGAAGTGCGAGATATTGCTGAAGTAAATGTAGACGATAAACGATAATACTGCAACTAATTTATGTCACTGACACAACAAAAGTGCGAGAATTGCTGAAGTAAATGTAGACGATAAACGATAATACTGCAACTAATTTATGTCACTGACACAGCAACCCAAGAGCAGATTTAAGCCACAAAAACTTTTCTAAATGTACAATATTGTTAAAAAATCATGACACACTTTAGTACTTAGCTTGAGTCATAGAAATTACTTATTCAACCGTTTACGGCTTAAATCTTATCGTACGGACAAAAAGTAACCAGAAATTTCCCAGTAGTGCAAAGAAAAAGTACACACAATAAACATTTCCCCCATAGACTGTATATATAAATGGACATAGCCGCCGTGTTCCAAATAGGAAGTGAGCAGCGCGCTTTGTCATGTCCGTATGAACCCCCTCTACATGATCCTGGTGTTTTTATTTCGCTATTATGTCTGTAACTCAAGATATGAACATTAATAACAGACAAATCAGGTGCCTTTTTCCCCGAGGTCGCTCCTGCTAGCGCTAGCAACAGGTTTGATTGATATTATTGTTAAGCGCCCACCCCGCTCCCTAGACCAGGAAGGGGCATTACCTTCAGCAGCCTCGCTCCGGATTGGCTCTTTGGTTGCTATGATACTTGCGGTTGGAATTCCTAATATGCAACTTGGCTCCAAGTTCGCCCCTATAACTGCTCTAGCCTCGATGAGCTTTATTTGACTGGAGCCAAAAATATTGTTCCAGCTTTCATATATTGACCGATAAGTTGATATAGTAATTATGGTGACAGGCCTAAGTACAGTTGTCATTACATTTATAGCCTCTTCAAATGAATACACTCTATTAATGTTGTTGCGCTAATCAGTTGTGATGTACAAGGATACATACAGATACAGATAAAGACACATATTGGCTTCACATACATCATATTTTAGCACTTTGATTATGGAAGTCAAAGAGTTATTTGTATTCAATGAATCAATTCATTTATAATGCAATCATAGGATAGCTCAGTGCAGTGATGTGCAGTAATGTTTTCGCAGTAGTAAGTGTCTCAAGTATAGCCAATAAATGACAGACCTTAAAAGCACGCACATCCTATTAATTACTATAACAAAGTAAAAACAAAAGAAAATCAACAGGTGGTGCTAAGATAACATTAAGCAGACTGCAAGGATTATGCATAGGAGGGACTATACGTCTAACTCCTCAGGGGGCGGAGCCAAATGGATAAGCACCTTCAATGCATTAATTACATTATAGTGCTCCTCCCTAGACCTTAGATCATCGTGCGTCACATGACTTCCAAGTGGCTGAGGAGGCATTATCCCAGTGCAGCAGTAATCCGGGCGGCTAACATGGCCACAAATCCACCTACTTGCCAAAATACGGGACATATATGAGGCAGTATTGCAGAGTAGACAGTGATTGCTCATATTATAAAGGCTGCAACAGGGAAATGAAACATGCCCAAGCAGCGACTGGGAATGTAATATTCTAATTCAATTATGGAGGGTGCTCAGAGAGTGCCAGTCCCAATCAATGGCCCACCAACACTTAAGTAAATATTCACAGCTGACATCTATATCGGCTTGGGTCCTTCGAGCAGCTAAAGGATAAGACTGTGATAAGTTTGTTGTGTTGAAATGATAGTATGTCCACATAGCTTAAATATAATTGGTTTATTATCATTTTTTAATTATCATTGCACAATTCTGATAATACAATGTAAAGGGAAGGGGGGGGGAGTTTTATTTTATCTGAGGCCTTGTTAGCAAATTGTTCTTTTCACTTATCCCCTATCTCCGGCCACTGCGCAGTATTTACTGACTTACTTACTAGTTAATAAAATAAAATAAATCAGGCTCTGATGTTTATACTCGAAATGTTTTAAAATGTCATCTAGAAAATCCACTGCAGAGGCAGGATCTATCATTTCTGCAGTTTTGAACAGGAAGTCAATGGAACTGTTCCTTTTTACAGTTACAGTTTACACATGAACAAAATGTAAAATAACTTTCTATGTATGTTATAATTTAGCACCAAATACCTGAAAAAGCATATTATGTCTTCTTTAAGTAAAAGTTTGATGTTTTCTACCCAAAATTAATCTGGCTGACCACATCAAACTATGTGTCTATTTTTACAGTTCATGTCTTGTTTTCATGATGCCTTTGCTGCAGGTGTACGTGTATTTTTAGTATGTGCCATTCGGTCTTTTTTTAGTACATAGTAAAACTGACGCTGCTCTACAGTTGTGTTTCATCTCATTTAACAAAGTGAATGAAAATTTAAAAATCTCTCAATAATTAATCATAGAACAGCGTGGAACAGCCTCCCTCTGCTGTCAGATCCTCTCAATCTTTAAGGCAGTTTAAGACAAGATTGAAAACCCACCTCTTCTCCCTGGCATTTAATTCTAGCTCGGCAGAATATCGTGGTGTTTCATTGGTGTTTTATTGTTTTATTGTTCTTCGCCTATGTATAGTATTATGTGTATATTTGTTTTTTGTTCACTTTTTATGTGAAGCACTTTGCGCAGCTGAAGTTGTATTTAAATGTGCTATATAAATACAGTTGAACAGACTTGAATCACTACACAAACATTTGATTAGCAGTGTTGCTATTGTATGGTTATTTGAGTTATTTGACCTTTCTGTTCATTTTCAGACGTGGTTAATGATTACTCCCCTGCGTTCTAGGCTACACCTTATAGCCCCCATTTACCATGAATCGAGCCTGGACAACTTGTTTCTCACAACGGCGTCTTTGTATCCCGCATTTCCGCTGTATATCCTTAAAGACGAAGGTCAGTTTTTATAGTCAGACACTTAGCTCTAATACCAAAGCATTTAGGAGCAAAGAACTTGTGAAGTATTTTAACAATCCGGTCCACTCATTTGACAAATATCCTACCCGGCCCTCGCTCTGTCAACAACAACCACCGAAACAAATCTGCTAGCGTTTATGGGCCTTTTCATCACGGCTGGAACCAAACAACAGGCTGCTGCTTACCCTCATTTACAAACAACAAGTCGGAGTTAGAGAGATAGAGCCTGACCCCGAAATCTGGGAGGGTATTGTTAGAGTTATCAAGCCATTTGTCACAACAGAAGCAGAATGAAATGAGGAAGAGCTGGAAAAAGTCATTTATGTTTACGAAACATTTTGATGATTTTAATTAAGTTAATTAAAGAAGTAAAGCGTGTGCAGTTAGGGCTGTAGAAACTAGAAACGGCAGGTTGTCAGCTGTTATGTTCTGGTTTACTGTAGATGTGTTGTTTGTAAAGTCCAAATAACATGTTTTTTTCTCGTTTTGTTGTGCAATCATTTTCAAGTTAGTGATTGTAAAGTGTGTAAATGATTTCCAAGAGGTCCAAGTTCAACAAAACATCTTGTGTCTTTTTTTAATTTGTAAAGTATTTAAATCTTGGTATTAACTTGTGTTTTGTTATTAGCTTTTCTCCTTTATTTGCATTTTGAAAAGAAATTTTGCATTTTGTTTGGATTTTTTTTTTTTTGTGACTATAACTCTTACTATATAAAAAAAAACAGAACAGTACTCAATTATCAATGGGCAACAATGACATCAAGATATAATATTGTTTTGTAGTAGGCCTGTCACGACTCATTTTTCATTTCATTTATTTATTTATTTCGAGCAGATTAATGAACGCATGTATCCTGTACACTTAATGCACATTTCACATATTTTTTTTCTTATATAAGCTTGAAAAGGAGTGCGAAGAAGAAAACTTATTAAATCCCACCCTTGAACTTATTAAATCCCACCCAGACAATTACTATATCGACTTACCATTCAGTGTATGAAAGCTGGAACTCTATTTCTTTGGGGTCAATATTTATCACGTGTACATTTTCATTGCACTACTGGGGAATTTTTGATTATTTTTTTAGCTATATGATAAGACTTAAGCAGTAAAAGTTGAATTAATGACTCATTATAGATGTAAACTAAGAACTAAAGTGTTTCATTCTCCTATTTATCTATTGCAGCTCATGTTTTTTTAACAATAGTGTAGATTTAAAATAGTTTTTGTGGTTAAATCTGCTCTGGGGTTGTTGTGTAAATTTGTTTCAATATTATCATTTATCGTCTATATTTACTTCAGCAATATATCGCACTTCAAAATTTGTTATCGTCTATTTTGTTTACAGGTCTATTTTGTTTCCCAATAAATTATTATAATACTGAACTTCTATAACATTATTTTTAGAACATGAAATGAATGGATTTATGGGAAAAAAGAAACAATGGAATACAAGGCAAAATCTCTGTTATCAAATTACATGACAAGCAATATGACATTTCAAAATGGTTCCTAGAGTTACGCATGGAGCTAAGATCATATCGTCTGTAAATACCCTGAGCTCGGAAATTCAGGGCTGTCTGGTGACAATTGAACACATCAAAGTGTAACCACCGTATGGATCCTAACCGTCATGTGAGGAGGAAGACAAAGGCTGACCTCACGCTCCACTGAGTCGGCCTAAAGCAGAACAAACAGACCCTACTGTCCTGTGTCCCCCGTGGAGCCATCTTTACGTCCTGTCAACATCAAACTCCTCTTTGAAGCGCGTCTTTCACTATCTCTGTAATTTATTTAGCCGCAGCGTTGAGCGAGCGGAAAGGGCCTGCCTGCACTCACTCCTCACACACCACTTAAAACAAAACCAGCTCCAAATGAACTGCTGGCTGCCACTCAGGGAGCAGGGCAGGCGCGAGCTCAGCACCCGGCCAGCTGACACGCAACTCTACACAGTCAATAACACAGGACATGTGAGATGATACTGATATTAAGTGTTCTACTCTATGTTTTTAGATGCCTTTGGAGCCATTTGTAAAACACATTTTATCAACTGAATCAGTGGATACATATGCACAACATGACACCAATTTAAGCACTGAAATGATCAAGGATCTATTGTGTCAATGCCAAACCTGAGACTTGCTTTAATGAGAATAGAAATGTATAAAATTAAATGTGCATCTGCTCTGTACACAATACATAAAACAAATGTTGTTGTTATCTAAGATAAAACAACAGCTTTTGTGGCGCTAAAATAAAGTACAAGGAAAGAGGATATACACGAGTAGATTGTACACCAAATACTGTAAATACACATGAATGATTTTGTCCAGGGTGGAAAAATGTCCAAATCTCTCAGTCTGATATTATCCTATTAATAACCCCCGTAACAATATTTGTAAAGATGTGCTGGGGAGCCCTGATGAGACACTCATTACTTTCCAAAAAGGTACAAAAGTAATTTCTTCCAATTAGTTGCACTGAAATAGAGCAAAGGATCAATGTCATCCAACTGCTTTCCTCCAATAATGATGCAACAAAAAGGGCTCATAGCTCAATAAGATAACAGTGTGACACATTTTATTATCATTACTGGTTTAATTGGTCGAGACGTATTATTAAACCAGACATATTATTAAACAAAATGACTTTACAATGAACATGTAAAATAATAATCTATGTAAGTATGTTAGTGCCAGAAAAAGCATAATATGTCTTCTTTAATGAGCATAGAAGATACACGCTGGATTTCAGCCATGGGCTCATTTCCATCCGTTGTCCTGCACAGTCTCATTCATACAGCAGTGTGCATGGACACTGGAGGCACGGGGGTGTTGCCCAAGGATATGACAGTATGAATTTATATTACATAATTATTTGATATTCACAATATTACATCATCAAATTTTGGCTTTTTGCAATTGTACTAATTTTCAGGGAGAAAGTATAGCACTGCCTGGTACAGTTGAACGCACCCCAGAGCAGCTTCACTTTGGGAGCAGTGACATTGTGTGAGAGACCGCACGCTGCATGCTACAGTGCTACAGTGGCATGCTAGGACTACACCGTGACATGCTAGTAGTCCACAGAGCGCACAGAGCATCAAATCCATGTGCGCTCAGACACAGGACCAGCAGCAGTAGCCGTGTGACAGCCCCTCTGGCCATATGAAAATGAACCACACCTTAGCACATACAACCAACGCATGAGATCTCGGGCTAAAAGCTGCAGCCATAATGTGCTTCACAGGCAAAGAACCTATTAACTTGTACAAGGACACATGCATGGCTGCTCCGGCATCAAATATTTACCAACCTGCCGGGACGGAGATGCCTGTAGGTTTGGCACAAGGACGAGCTCTACCATAGTCGCACACTTCTGCTTTAATTGTATTTATGTCACTTAAAGCTTCAATTAATCTGTCAGGGAACGCCCGTTCATCAGTATGTGTCAAAAGATGTTTGTATGCGTGGAGAAGGGGATGGTGGTAACGGAACGCTAACATTGTGTCCATACTAATGTGTCTGCAGTTCTATCTAACCTATATCTTAATCCTTTTTTTCAATAATCTTGTTTTGTAATAAGATTTTTTAGGGCCCAATTCAGAAAACTTAAACAAATAGTGTTGCAAAATTGTCTGGTCTGTCTTTTTTGTTCAATTCAGTTCAAGTTTATTTATATGGCACAACTTGAGTGCTTCACACAAAAGTAAAAAAAAATAAAATAAAATACAAAAAACGAACAAATATACAGATAACATGATACACAAGAAAAGTACAATAAAACACTGAGATATCCTGTTATCCTGGTAGTGAAGTTCAATTCCCAATTCTGACAATTTGCTGAATGCCTCGTCCTACTCTTGACCCCTACCCTTAAATCCGTCATGCGCAATATTACAAATAAGGGGACAAAGTGTATATATATAAAAAAAAAGCCAAATGCAATCACACTCCACAAGCTGTAAGTGACACGGTCCATTGTTTCTGCCATCATGCATAATAATTCTAAAACAGAGAAATCACAAACACAGCCGGTTTATTATGTTGAACGTTTACATCAGTGTGAGATATTAACCTTATTTTTCTGTTATGAAGGTCAAATTATGCTGCAGAATAAAATTACTATTATCACTGTTCATCTTATTTACAAGACAACACATTTTTCAAGATAAACAAGATCTGTATTAAGTTTCATAAATACTGCTGTTCTTTACCCCTGAGGGAACATAGTATATATTGAATCAACAAATCACACACTTGTTTATAACTGCACTGCATATATATTTTATATAGCACTGTATTAAATCAAATGTGTGTATTCTCTACAAAGCACAATATTTTCTGCAAAGCTCCGGACCTCAGCACTGCCAGGCGTACACTGTATAGCCACATTACTGCATCGGCGACAGCACCCATGGGACACCTCCAGCGCTGCCTGTTTAGTGAGTCACGCTCGCATTGAACCCTTCACTATAACATTTTCAGGTTCTCCGGGGAGATTTTACCCGGCGGTCAGCAAAACAACAGCTATTTACAGATATGGCGTTTGTGGCGTGCTCACGTTTTCACAGCTTCAATGATGAAAGTGCGGCATGGCTCAAGTCGGATCATGCTGCTAAAAACTCATCAAGAGGGCTTCCATTCCTCCCAAGGGATATTCATCAGTGTTCTTGTTTCTGTCCTGCACTTTAACTGGAACTTTTTACACATCTATAAGCATATTTATATTTTTATTTTTTACATGTTTTATTTTATTTTCAGATTGCATGTAATACATACATAAATGCATATTAAAAGATAAAAAATCAATTATACACATAGTTAATTATGTGACAGATTATTGGCCATATGATGTGTCTCTATTTCAATTTTGAAATAGTTCAAGATAAAGACGAAGGAAAAGGGAAGTTATGGGAGCATCAAGATAAATGAAAACTTAATATTTAAATTCCAATTTCTAACCGTCAGAGCAAAAAATAAATTTTCTGAACTGGGTGGGTCATTAAGTAGCCTGGAAAAAGACAATTTCAGAATGTCATAAGTTCGAGACATACAAAAATTCCCCAAATCAGTTCTAAGATCAGTTCAGGATTTAAAATTTACTTTCACTTCCCAAAAAATGCATCAGAGAGTGTAAACATTTGTGCAAATTGTACAAATTCTGCTTTCTGTATTTGTGTCTAATTTCATTCCCAGGTTGTCACTAGCGGGTTTGCTCCTGCCACGGCCCAGCCCTGTTATCCCTCCTGTTCTCTTGCACCTGCCTGGCCTACATTTGCTCTGCTCCTATGGGATCACAAAATCATATTCACTTTAGGCACAGCTGCAAAACAACAACCCGCTGGGCATAAACAGGACGCAATTATACAGTCCACTTTAAACTAACAAATGTACAGTGATGCACCAAATCTGACAGTGAAATCTGAAATCTGTTTATAAATTGTTTAAAGGGCCTATAGCTGATTTTTTTGTGTTTGAGCTTCAGTCCAGATATATAGTATAAGCAGGTCAAAATAAGTCAGGTGTGTATTGTCAGCATTTAATTATAAAGTGTTTCTTTTTTTGTCAGAGAATCGAGAAATGCAGTTAGCAGGCTAGTTATTGTTAGCGTGACCGTGATGGCAAAACACTGCTCTGGCCTCTGAAAGTTGTGAAAAGTGCTAATAAACTCATCATGGTGAAAATTCAAGATGCTCGCAATGCATAAGGTAAGTGAGGAATGATTCTGGACCACAGCAAACCTTTTCAAATTAACTAGTTCTGTTTTTCACCTTTTTTTTAAATAGCAGATGGTCAACCCAAGTTAGAAATGAATATCAATATTTTAGTTGAAAAACTGCGGCATCCACAGTGAGACCTTGGCAGCAGGGCTAACGCGATCCATTTGAACAGAAGGGCAAACGGCAACGAGAGGAAAGAGTAACTGAAAATGTATCTGTGTGCTCAATATCAGCTCATTCATGTGTTGAATGATAAGTGCACCTGTTCATTCAAATGACTAGTCTTCACAGGTTCACAAAGTTCATTTTCAATCATTCACTGTTTTAGTTTAAAATTTGAATAAAATGTACAGAACATATGACTAGATTTGGTGCCATGCACTTTGAGAGCTCTGTGCTTTTATATGTGCTACTGTTTTATGTCAAAGAAACAGCTAATACATAAATTACAGTTAAATTAAATCATTAAATAAAATCTATTTTCTACTCATTCAGAGTCAGTTGCTTTGGGAACGGGATAGTTCACAATAAATGGCATCTCTATTCAGTTTGATTCAAGATAAGATATTTTTGTTTCTAGTACTTAGTAATAACCTCATTACTTAACATTTTGTTGATTGTAAGTTGAATGGCTTGATAATAGAAATGGGACCATTGACTTAATATTAAATAAATTCATTTCTAAAAATGCAAAAATTATTATTATAAGCCCCGCCTCTTGCATTTCACCCAAGCAAGCAATACATTTTCATTCATGAGTACTTTTTCTGAATAAACGCAAGTTGGAAGTGGACAGGGATTTCTAAACAAATGCAGGACGACACAGGATTCCTCAGACATGCATGCCTCAATCTAAATACAACTCTAAGTAAACTCATGACGAGGGAACACTGTTATAACACGGTTAAAAGCTCATAAAAGCACATTTTGCGTAATATGTCCCCTTTAAGCGTCTTGCTACACATAATTTTGACATAGATTATCTCATCAACCTACATATACATGAATGGTGTTGAGAACCCTGTGTCTCCAACTCTTTACACTCCACCTGTGTTATTTTAGCATCCACTCACAAACATATCCGTCTGCCTGTGGTCTCTGTAAACCCATTGCACACATACAATCCAATCAAGCCAAATTTCAAAACTGCACTTGATGTTGAAATATAGACCTTTTTTCCTCCCAAAAGTAGGACTTAGTAATTTGCCTGTCAGACTTCTCCTCCACCTCTCTCTCTCTCGCTCACACACACATGCAGCTATAGTCCGCGGGGTGGGAAATGCCGCCCCCTATCTGCGGTGCTCTTCCTCTGCCGCACAAGTTTACAGTGAGAGAGTGAATCAGGGCTGGTACAATGGCATAGTGTGCGTGGACATTTACTTACTGTTACTATGGGAGGTTTGTTCTGTGTGCATTAATATGGAAAGGCAGTGGAAGCAGAGGTCCTCAGTGGGTTTGTGAATACGGGAGGTCACGGCCGGGCGCTGTTAGTGACATAGATGGGCAGCCTACTCAGCACTTTTTCCTACTGTATTCAACGTGTGCTGTACAACTGGCATATATTTCGGAGAGAGGAGCTATTGTCAAAAACAGGATGCGAGGGAATCTGAAACGTAAGAATATAAATGATTGGTCCAAAGTAGGATGAAGAAGCGTCATATCCACAAAATCTAAAAGTAATAGCACGCATTCTCGTGGAGTCATCATATCCTAAAGAGCATATAGTTTCAAATTGGACAGACTTGTGGGTAGAACTTGCTATGTAAAGTTGTGTTCATGCTTGCACACACTACATTAAAATTAGGGCTTAACTGTGACTAAACCCAGAAATAAACCTGAACTAAAGCAGGACTAGACCAGGACTAAACCAGGACTACAACAGGAACAGTCCAACGAATGTGTATGTTTACTGAAAAGATTTATGTGTAATATTTTTCTGAGTCTGGCACTAAGTTCACCATCTTCTCCGTTAGCACAAATGAACGTATTACTTCGCTATAGTGTAAAAATGGTGATATTATATTCACACGGGGGACGGTGCACAGTACACACAGCATTGGGACATTTGCGGACCAAATCCCTGACAAAAAACAACACAGTTTAACATTTGTGCATTTTCTATAGATATTTGTTTCAAAAGGGTGTATACATACTAGAATGTGTGAACTCAACCTAAAAATTAACATCTACACCTTTTTCTCACACTACCCAAGGATACACTCTCGTTATATGCATTTTGTAAATCCTCCTCCAAAAATATTTAAACCACTTAACTAGAGCTAAACCAATATATTGTATCGATATGTCGAGTGTATCCATAACACCTTAAGTCTCCAGCATAGGCCGATATTTAGTTTGCGCTGACCACCTGCTTAAAAGACATAAAGTGTGAGGAAGATGCACTGCACAAAATGAGATTGCACTGCTCCATTGTTTGTAGGTTAATAGTAATAACACAGGTTCGTAGATGTCTAAAAATAATTGATACTGATATAATTTTCCTTGTTATACTTTCATTATGCAGGGCAGTGGAAATTTTGTTGTCATTTCAAATCATGTTTTGGGGAAAATTATTAAGATTGTTGCTGTATATTGACCCCAAATTATCATCAGAGGTTATCGTCCAATCAGCTGCGTTGGATTCTAAAAAAACAGTACCAGCATCGACATGAAAAAAAAACAAAAACCACAATATCACCAATGTCTATTCTGTACACAGTCTATGTAGTACCTTTTTTGAGGCAAGCCCACGTCAATACTCGACATTCTGACCTGCACCATACATACAGACCAGTAACAGGAGCAGCACGTTCCCTGGACACACAGTGGGACACAAAGTGGTTTTCCGTGTCCGCCTTTCTAGAGGACACCTCGCTGAGATGCACGCAGCATTCACGGTCATATAAAGTCTGCACTCTGACCGCTGCTGAGACTGAGCCACACGCACACTTTAAGGCCAAACGCAGGAACATGCTCTGTGCTAAAACTGCTCTCAAGGGAGCGCTGGAAATTACAGAGTGCTCTGAAAAGTTGAAAATGAACAGAAAATTCAAACCGTGAGATTCCATAGCATGTTTTTACTTTTTACATAATTTTACACATTGCTTATAATTACCTTTAAGTTCGTAGCGCAAGTGGTCAGTCGATATCGAACAACTGTGGCTATAGCGAGTAATGATTTCAACTGATAATGGAAAGTTAATCAAATTTTAATTAAGATTTCTAATTGTCAATGTTCAGCGTGGCCATTTTAATGGAGAGGTCTACAGCCAATGAAATGCGGCTTTGGAGCAGAGTTCAGGCTTAGGAGGAAGAAATGTACCTATTTTTTTGTGTTAAATACCACTGATTAACAGTGTGTAATGTTTATTTAGGAAATTAATATTGAAAGCCATTTTATTTTAGTTTTGAGAAATACAAAATAAAATCAAACAGAAAATTCTGATCAATCAATATGATGAAAAAACGTGAAACTTTTTTTTTGTTATTTTGCCCAGCCCTATTTTCGTTCTGGATGCAAATATACTTTTTCAAGGATGAAAACACAACAAATTATAATTAAATGAGTCTTCATTTTTACTTTTATCAAAACACATCATTGTCCCGCTCAACTTTTCATGTTTTTCCATATATATATTTTTTTACATGTTCTGAATCTGGAACACACTTGTTACATTGCCTCTTTCAAATTCAGCTATAATGCATATAAGCTTATTGAGTGAATGAATGAGCACGTAGACCATAACATAACCGTGAAGCTTTGTACACAAGGTTGATCACTGATGCTCCCCCGTTACTATGGACAACACACAATCTGGTTACCGTGGCAACCCGCTTCCGACTCAATAGCGTAAATTGGGACCTGTAAACACACATAACCGCCTGCTGCTAGCTTTGCCCTTGTATACAACGAGCGAGGCTTTGATTGACAAGAAGGGTGACTTTACAACCTATTATTTAAAAATTTTGCATAATAAACACAAATGTGAAATGCCCTTAATTACAGATGATGCCGGTAAGCTATAGTAAAACTGTGGACCGTATCATTAGATTTAGGAACAAACGGCTGTGAAGGGTTTTGTTTTAGTTCCTCATTGGAGAATTTGAGCAGGCAGTTGAAGCAGATGTCTTTCATTCAGTGCCCATTTAAATTCTTAGCGCATTAGTGTGGATATTGCTTAAAAGTGATTTGTAAAACTTGAATCAGAAAAGGCTTTTTACAGGGGGATTTCAGAGTCTACAGAGCGTAAAGTTTGTGCAGAGTGTAGCCTTACACAGCCTCTAATGGTTCAATGCACTGGATTGGATACTGGCTAACTATAATCAATCAACAGACCAAATTGACAAAATTGTAGTTTCACTTCATATTTACTGCTATATATACAATTCCACATTTCTTATGCCCGAATCCTTGAATTAGGTGATATTTTTGCACTTTTGTAGTTTATTTTACAGCCCATTTTCATTTTGTGCCATTTTCACTTTGTGCAAATACAGGTCCTCAACCAAGACACATTTTAGAATTAAAAATTTCAAGACATTAATTTTTGTCAATAAACCAAATGTTTTCATGACCTTAGGTAATTTTCCAAAATATACAAAAGGGGATCAACAAACTAGCTAAATGTAAATACACAGGAAAGAAATTCTAATACGCATGTGGGTCATTCCAGGTTCAGTAATGGTTAGTAAACTGATATAATAATTTAAAATAACACAGTACTGCCATATCTGTAGTGTTGATAAGGAAAAACCTCCATACTCCATAATAGTTTTAATATACTTTATGTGGTCTACTAGTTTGTGTGTGGTTACTTGTTCAAATGAATATATAGCGTCAATGCTAGTTTTACTATGTTGGTATCAATTTTTTTTCAAGCCTAATCTGTAGTGAAACATTTTTAAATATGTCTACCATAAAGGTCAACACTGAATGGTATGGAGCAGACAGACAACAGGTTCTCATGAGCAGAAAATTCAGCTGCGTAACACGACCGTTATATTAAAGTATAGACATGTCATAAGAGATTATCCCGAACACTTGACCCGGGTGAATCTTTAGGTCAATGCCGTTCCCATTTCTGAATGCTACCGTCTGACGCACCCACTGGAGTTTTCACCATATCATGTCATCTGTTCACTAGCCATCTTGGAGCGCTTAAGTCGCTACGGGGGGGGCACTGGGTGTTGATAGGGGACAAGGACTTTAGTGGGGAATCTCCACCTGCTCCACAGCCCTCCACGCAGCTAGCGAGCAGCGACCACACCCATGGCAGCCATGGCACAGACGGGACGGCAGAGGAAATATTAAACTCAACATCCGGCGGGACCCACGGCGTGACTGGTCCAACACGAGGGCAGCTGGGGCGGCTTTGATTACTGGACTGTCACAGAAAATAACACTTGGTTGTATAGATGGCATACAATAGGAGTTACATCAGCTAACAAGCAAGACATTTGAGAATTTAGACATATATATAAGCAAATGTGGTCTAAGCGATATAAGAGGCTGACAACTGAGATGAAAAATATAACAAAGGCACTACAGTAAACAAATTGTAAATTTCACAGCCTTGGAAAAATTACCGTTAAGTGGAGCAACATTAAAGGTGCACTGCGTAACTTTTCTGACAACCTGCTTTGCTTGGAGGAGATCTTATTGCTTTGCCTGGAATGTTCCACAGCATGGCATTAAACATATCTATCTAGCATCTACGTGTTTACGGGTGGCCAAAAATACCTTGGACCTTTGCACCGTTAATATTGATATTTTACTGACTTGCAGTTTTATAGTGTAGGTTATATTGTGTATATACTGAAAAGAATTCTTTTGGAGGTATTTTTTATTTATTTTTTTCATTTAAAAAGAGAAAAAAATAAATGAATAGTTGTTTTTTTTTCTTTAACCAATGCTGGTTTAGGAAAAAAAAGTACTTGCCCACAATATACTTCAAATCAAGACCACAAGTTTACAATGTGTCTCATTTGGGCATTTAGATCACTGCTATACTGCTAAAAATACGCTCAAAATCTGCACAACAAAGTCTAAGAACAACAGCAATTTTAAAATAATATATTTTCTATGACAAAGTACAATATCACCTTGTACCGCATATCCAAATGCAAAAGAAAGAAAATTTAACATGTTCTAAACCAAACCAACTAAACCAACTTAAACAAAAACAAAAAACAAACACAGCAGAGTAAGTCAATTAAATGTAATTCTGTACTATTTCTATATCTGTACTTTACTATTACCAAATGTGTTTACAATTTTGCAGTAAAGGCTAATTGTATTGTATGTGATCAATCTGAGTCACTTTAGAAGACTAGCTGACTGGAAAAAACCTTCAGAACAACAACCAAAACTGAAACCAAAAAACAAATGTAATGTTTACAACAAAAGCCTTTTATACAAAACCTGTTCACTTCTTTCATTTCTTCAACAAGTGCAGTCAGCTGTGAGATTATGTCCAGTTTGACCCACTCTAGCTCAGAATGACTTTGCAAAATGAATAACTCAGTCAACAGGTTGCAGTAAAAATATGAATGACAACTTGGTGCGAAGCAGAGAGCTCCGGCTGCTGCACGCTTGTATCAGTCAAGGAAAAAAAAAGAAAAAAACAAGGGAAATCTCCGGAAGCTTACGCAGCGATCCCACAAGTCAGATACACAGACGCACAATGAATTCACAATTCTCTTGCATCTCATCTGGCTCAGCCCTTAAGCTATTTACTCTGTTGCAATAGGAAGCGGAGTTATGACTCTAGGAGGGAAAATATACACTACACTGCTTAGAAGATATGAGAAGTGCTGTGCTAAGTAAGTGCTGATGAAAAACCTAAAAGTACAATCCTCTAGATGACAAATGCAGCCTTAAATTATGCAGCTAACTATTTGAACAGTAGCTTAAGAGGGGCTAGTTTATCAATATTTGTAGCTGATGCACTTAGCACCTACGGCTTGTTCAGAAAATTTAAAAAATACAATTCAAAGTAAGGCTGGAGGATATAGCAAAATATTAAATCAGAAGGTGTGATTGTATTTTATTTTATTTTATTAAAAACAAATACAACTAGCTTTCAATATTTAGTTCCTGAAAAATTGGCACATTTCTTTCTCCAAAGTGTGCTCCAAACCACATGCTTTTACTGTCAGTGGGTTGGCTGCAGACCTCTACATTAAAAAGACCAAAGCAACATTCGAAATGATTGAATTTTGATCTTTTAAAATTCAATTAAGTGTACAGCCATAATATAAAGGCACATATCTTGTGTGTAGGAATATCAAGTAGTAGTAGTAGTAGTAGTAGTAGTAGTAGTAGTAGTAGTAGTAGTGTACTAGTATTATTGCTGCTCAGTGCTTATACAGTTTTTGTCATAAAGTGGCCAAAGCTTAGTTATTTCGCCTGATTACGAATGAATAATTTAATCAAATACCATACACAAGATGACATTATCAAAATAATGAGGAAGATGACCATCATTAATAACATTACACAATATTCCAAAGTAAAAATCCAGCATCCAATTCACATGATCAATATTTGTGTCTCTTTTGTCTTCTTTGTCTTCTCTACAAATTCTGCCACACTAAACCTCTCATTGTCATACCTCTCAGCTTCAGACCGCCAGAACAACTCAGAGTTTTTGCGTTGAATCTTCTACAAATCTTCCAATTACAGGACAATGACATTAAAGGATGAAATTAAATTCAGGTTGACTAAACACAAGTCACACACACTAGTCCTGGGTAACTTGAACTCTGTGTCTGTGCCAGATCATTAGTGCAGGATAGATAGCAAAGTGAACGGAAAATATTTACTCCTAATATTCAAATTTCACGCTTAACCTTTACAGGCTACACACACACAAAAAAATCTAATTATTTTCTTTTTGATATGAATGTCAACGGCTAGAAGACGCCCTGACAATACAGTTTGAAGATCTGATATTGTAATTGTCGGATGTGACGGAGGTCTTCAAGGCCACAGGAAAGGTGCGAGGAGGAGGATGTGGGAGGAAGACCCTAACAGCATCACTCCGGACAGTGTTTCCCTGCACCAGGATCAAGCAGAGAGCATTAATGGATTCAGAGTGGATCAACTGTTGGCTATCGTGTTTCGCTGTTTAGACTCGACCAGTGGACACATACATGTACATGCACACTGTGCTGCAATGCAGACGTTTGCGTGACAGAAATGGGTCAAATCAATATTGTCTTATCAAATGTTATTAAGTATAAAAAAGCCCTGCAGCAACCAAACCACACTTGTGTGAGGGTCTACACATTCCTTCATTATTATTACAACAGGTGATTCTCCAAGACTTTTTCCAAATAAAATAGTAAATAAATGT
The DNA here is from genome assembly GCA_000787095.1 of Periophthalmodon schlosseri. Classification (NCBI taxonomy): domain Eukaryota; kingdom Metazoa; phylum Chordata; class Actinopteri; order Gobiiformes; family Gobiidae; genus Periophthalmodon; species Periophthalmodon schlosseri. Next base: position 152,226 of record KN477346.1, read on the forward strand.
AAATAATTTAACTAGATTAACAACACGAGTACAGCCATAAGTGCGAGGCAGCCTTTACACGCTCATTCTAAACTCTGAGATGAGCCTGGCGGTGAGAACTCACTCTACCCACATCTTCCACACCTTTGTGGAGTCTGCGCACACTGAAGTCATTTATGTAGCAGCAATATCAATTAGCACCCACACACACAGTGTGTGTGCACTTGTGTGGACCAGGGACTTATTGTTAAGCCAACATGACAAAACAAAGCAAAACGTATGTACAGTATTATTTAATTTTACAGAATATCTCTTAGGCCACACTTATTACAATGATATCAATGTTACAACAATGTAGTTATTACATTAGTAATAATATACATTATTTATTTATATACAGGACAAATTACTTTTTACAATAGAGTTTACAAAAGTAACATTACTATTATTATATGAGTTTAATGTAATTGTCAAGGTATTGCTCCAACAAAAATGAACAGGACAAATGAGTATCATCAATCAATAATCTACTGCAACTATTCTTGATGTTGACAATGTATTTATTGAAAAGGCTTTTTTTTTCATTTGCAGTGAAGTGTTTTTTTAATCATAAAAAAACATTTTTGTGGGTTCTCTTTCAACAGGCTATTTAGTTAGGTTAATTTGAAAACATGGTTTCTTGATTATTATTGTAATTACAGCTTGATAAACACCAACTTATTTATCATGTCAATACACGGAACTCCACTATAATTTTACAAACAGAAAACCACTGATCAGATTAATTTTGTAGACTAATTTTACAGTCCTATCTTATTGATTCTAAGGCCTTTTCAACAAAGCAAATTTACTATAAAAGTACAATAACTGATAAAGCCACCATGCTGAGAGAATTATTTTTGGTCTCTAAATAACAAACAATTTATTCCTTAACCAGTAATGTGCTGAACAAACAAAATAAGGTATATATAACGTCAAAATTACAAACTAAAGCAGCAGTAAAAACAGCAGCAGGCCTGAGAAGAGGGGGGCAAAGCTCCTTTAGTGACAAAACAAAAAGAACTGATTGATTCATTCACGCTTGACTAAACACACGGGCGAATAAATGTGTGCATATCTCCAATATCCTGGATAATTACTACAGGAACTTCACTACTGTTACTTTACAATTATTTCCAAGTTTGTGATAGGAATTATGCAAATAAATGTCATTTAACATTTTATTCACGTGCATTACTAACCACCAGCCAACTGACGCGCCTGCACAATGCGACGAATTTAATTTACGTGACAAAAAGACGAATCTAAATTGCAGTTCCTTCATAACATTAATTTTCATAATTTATCATAAGCCAAAAGACCAGTACTGCTTGCGTGCTAATCAGACAGCATTCAATAGTATTGCGTAAATGTAAAGACTCTTCCAATTTGCAAACGTACACCTGTGCGTAACCCTTCTCTTCCACACTCTTCGCTCATGTGGCGGAGATTTAGGTTTACAGGCCTGCACAGCTCACACAGCCCTGATCAGGCTTCCTATTGGACACACACAGCCACATGTATGGACACCGTGCATGTGATTCCGCCTGTAGCCTATGCAGGCAGTGTGTATGGCCATCATGGCTGCCACGAGGCTCTCCCAACATTGCCATGGCCTACGTGCACAACTGTGGGGAGTGGCGCAGGCTTGAACACCATATTGCGTACTACAACTAGCAAAACCCTGCTGAAAACAGGCTATACAGCGAAAAACAAGGCATGGCCGGCCCCAGATGCAACATCAGACGTGCACACAATTTTATTTACATTGTAATTACACAGAGGCTCGATAAAACTGTATAAACTGAGCAAAAACAGTAGGCAGCGCCCAAAGCAGAGGACTGCTGGAAGTGTGTAAAGTATATGTCACGTGGTCCTCCACAAGGGGCTTGAATTTTACCTTTTGGTCACGCAATGTAGTCTTTCC
>KN477346.1:154227-224248 GCA_000787095.1 Periophthalmodon schlosseri
CTTAAACGAACAGCTAAACGTATCTGGGTTGTACTTTTGCCTTTACGCACATGCAGTATATAATTACAACCAGAGTCACACAACAAACAAATTATAAAAAGGACTTTTTACATTTTTAAAAGAGGAAAGCACTGCGGAAGGACACAGCATATGTCAAGAGTGGACTGGGAGTGACACGGCGAGTGAGGAGTTAAAAGCAGTCCTATAGAATAGCTCAAACATTAACTCTTTCTCGTCACACACCAAGAGACCTACGGACATGTAGCAAGGGGAGCCCTCGAGAACTTAAATATAATCACAAAGCCTATAAAATGCAATTAAGAAGCAATTATTTGAAATCTCATATACTCTTCAAGTGGCCTAACATGGCAGCACCCATGTGAGCAATGGAGGAGAGCTATTGCCCTCGTGTCGCGTCCTGTGAGTTCTAGAAAAGACGAGTACATTTGGGCGCCTTCGTTTCCCTGCATCACTGAGACCAAATTTATTAGTTTGTTTGGGAAATGTCCTTGCTATATTTCACAGCGGAAGCCTACAGGTCACATTGGGTTTGCCATGGGGCTCAGGCTCTATAGGCTTATGGCAGTGTGTGCGTGCGTAAAAAGTGAGTGTGTGTTTGTGTCAAAGGTTGTAGGCCTACCTTAGTTTTTTGGGAACCGAGTAGTCTACCTCTATCACCTTTCCGTGCAATTCAACTTTACCTGTAGGGACGGAAAATTGATAATGTAACGTTAGTCGTGCCATGAAAGTAACAAAGCAAGCTGGTAGGCCTACAGCACAACACTTTGAATCACTTCACCAAGTAGGAGCGTCCCCATTCATACACACAGACCACTGAAACTATTTTCTACAGCTACTGTGCGTGCACGGCGGTGGGGAAAGGGCCATATTTACATTTAATAATGTGAAGTGAATGTAAGAAAATAAAGTTTGAAACGCCAAAACAAAAGCAAAAGCTTTAATAGTAATATGGGGGAACTGGGCAGCCATGCTTTCCACTCCCACAACCCTCTGAGTGCAATGTGGGGTATGTTTTCTGCTCACTGTAAAGATTGCGCCGTGAAAGCGGAGATGGTTGGAAAGAAGAGTGACTTGTACTCTTTACTCGGTAGGTAGGTGTTTCTTAATTCTCCATGTGGACTGAGCCGGGCTACTCTCCGAAGCGCTCCATGCTCGGGTTAGCTTCAATACGGCTTTACGTTACTATTAGGCTGGCGCAGCACGGAATTAGCAGCGTCTCACCTCGTCCCCCCTCAGCTACCTGTTTATTAGCCCTTTCCTCTGGACCCCCACGACCCACCTCCAAGACACCTCGTAAAAACATAGCCAGACATCAGAGGAACACGGCTCTGACAAGTTTTCCGCGCTCGCTTCACCCTGCTCTCTTCAATAAAATCAAGATAAAAAATAAGTGAAAAATAATTATGCCTACCCGAACCGTCAGACCATCCCATACATTCCAGCGGGTGATTGCAAAGTAGCGCCCAGGCACACTATCGGAATCTTCCAAATGTACTTATTGTTAATTACGTTAACATGGTTTGTGTTTTCTTTAGGCAAACGGGCACTATAAGCTTTGGCTCGCTCTCTGTGCAGTGTGCGCGATCATTTATTCAGGTTTTGTTGCATGTCCGCTCATCTAAACTCGGATGGCACACGGATGTGAACGCCAAGTCCCAAGCACAAAATACGGGCGATAAATGATATTTCACCTTCTCCATGGCCCTATACTATTGTGCATTTGTCTGTTTTTGCAGCTTTTGCACTCAGCGTGTCACCGCAGCATCACTCGTGTACTTATCAAAGCCACACTTACCAGATAAAGTCTCTATAGCCTTTATGGCCGAGTTCTGGTCGGGGAAGTCCACAAAAGCATAGCCCGTTTTCAGAAAGACCTGCTCGGCCACTGGCAGCTTCCTTTCCCCAAACAGCTCCTTCAAGTCCTCGACAGTGACCGAAGGACTTAAATTCCCAACATATAGTTTGTTCATGATCTGAAAGGGAAAAATCTCGTAGGGGTATCAGATCTTGAGTGGCGATATACAGAAGTACAAAAATAAAAATAATAATAAAATAAAAATAAAAAATCTGCTGGGAAAAACGCTGCAAGTGCCCCCCGGGAAAGCTTATATCAGCGACCCCCCAGCACCAACTCTGGCCCTGGTCAAACTCTTTTAACAGGGACTGGAGAAAAAAGTGTCGTTACGACGCTACTCTGGAGCCAACAAGCACCGCCTCTAAATAAAATCTCCCTTAAAATCTGTAGGAAAAAAATGTTTGGAGATACATGTGGGACCCCTCCTGCCTCACCAGCACTGAGAGAAGTGCCATGATGTTCTGTTATTTGTTTTTATTTTTATTTTAATATTAGGATGTGCCGTGGGTTCCTCCAGGCAGGATACTGGAAAAGATAGCCTACTATGTGGAAAAATTAAGACGCATAAAGAGCACTTGTGAGCCGAAACAGTAGCCTATGTATGTTTTATGATCCGCCTTTTTTTTTAAAATATGATTTTTTTATAGCCTACGTACTAACTATAGCAGGTGGATCACATCAACAAAACTGCTCTTTTCTCTTCCACTGGGACCATATGAATGCGTTTCAAATTATTTTGTCATTATTCTATTATTCCATTAGTCTACGTTTTACTCTCATTCTAATGTCAAATCTCCAATGTTGGCTTTTTAAATTTTGCAGTTGCTTGGAAACTTTAATCGTCACAGACCCTATTTCTATACCTGCCAATTATTCAATTATTTATATTTTTAAGAATATGTTGCCTACGTCTGTCTTTCACATCTGACGTTGTTGGCCACTCAGCGGTCCAGTACTCTGTAAGGAATAAGAAACTGAAACTTAAAAAGTTTAAATATATTATCTTTTGCATTGTGACTTATTTGAGTCACATTTCGACATGTGTTTTAAGAGATATACCCTGCTTTGAAGTTTTTAGAATGTTATTTGTGTTTGGTTTTTTCATGTAAACATTCATGTGGTCTTGGAATAGATCCTTGTTCATAAATATTAACATGCGTAACAATGAAGTGTTACAGTGCAAATATATTTTCTCTTCTGTTTGTGATGCGTGTTCCCACCATTTATTTTATCCATTTGTTGCAGGTGAATTTACGGGGGTGTAACATGACGCATGACCATGAGGGATTTTTGAGCAAAGGTTGAAATGAGCAGAGCAGCATGGTGAGGGGCCCAGGCTGCAGTCATGCATGAACGTCTTGTACCTACAGCAGCAGATGGGGAGGAGCCATCGCCATTGCCTTTTACACCGCTTGACTGTTTCTGCATGTGACTGTATGTACCGTGCCGGAGCAGTACTGCCACCCTACTGTAGCGAAGAAAGTACAGGCAGCAGCAGCAGTCTACAGGAGGGACTACCCGTGTTGACGGCAAAGAGAGAGCCGAGGAATGTCCAAGCTTAGGTCTGTTTACAAAACAATGACATGTGCACACAGTGTTCAGTTCACACAGCTCTTCACCCAGAATCATAGCGTTTTAGCAGTTATGGCATCAATTAAGAGGGTCAATTTTAGACTCATTTACAGATTGTAAAATTGTAATAGGTGTACACCTTAGTGGCAGATTCGTAGAGTTTGGTAATAACTTTTCAAATTTAACCAAATTAAAATATGGTTCAATTTGAAAACTAAATGCTATGGTGACACACTATAATATTATCCTAATATATTACAACAAACAAATTGTATCAATTTTATTTAATCAAGCCTACAAAACGAAACTTCAACTGCACTTTATTAGAAATACCCCAAAGTTCAAAGGGGTAGGTTTTATTGTGGCCAGCAGGGGGAGATGCCACAAATTTCTTTAACTAAACCAAATTTCTCAAAACAAACCTTTAAACAAAAAATGCTGCTTCAGGAAAAAAATGCCAGGAGTCAATTTGGAAAATGCAACTTCCTTTAATTTCTTCAAAGACCCATACAGCATACAAAAAATAAAATAAAATAAAAACATAACAGCTCACATGAAGTGTTACTGTATACAGTTACTGCACATGGACATTAGATGACCATCTAAGACAGACTGTAAAATTAACTGTTTGAACACACAACACACTAGATTCATTCTGTGCTTCAGACTCAAACAATACTCGACAACTTCATTACATCGTTCAATAGCGACCTGCAAAACCAAACAGAGTGAGGTGCTTAGAAAATGCTGCGTCTATAGTTATAACATGACAGTGAAAACAAACTTACGCGGAGAATAGGATCGTGACCTGGACCGGGACCTGTATGCGCCCCTGTAGTAGGGTGACGGAGAGCGTTTTCTGAAAGAAGACGTTCAAATAATTTACAGAGTTCAGAATAACAAATGAAAGGCTGGCCGTGGTCAGAGTCTTACCTGTATGATCTGTAGTAATCCCTGTCGTCATAGCGATCATACCCTCCTCTGTCTCCTCTGTCATACCCGCGGTCATATCCACGGTCATAATCACGAGAGTAACGGCGGGGTCCACTGGGTCCACCTCCACCACTACAACAGACAAGAGCTTTACTTGTACACTGCATTAATAAACCAAAGAGTCAAAGGAACAGACTTTACAATTAAGCCACATTATTTCAATTCAGTATTAAGGGTAAAGGTTGTTCTTACTATGTAGGACGGCCCATGTAAATCCCGGGTGTTGGTGTGTGTGGTCTTTTTGTGATGGAGAAGTCCACTCTGATCCTGCGCCCATCCAGCTCCATGCCATTAGCCCTCTCCTTCGCCTGAGAACAACAGGAGACATTGATTAACATTTCGTTTCAGTTTCCAAGATAATTGTATTTGTTGATGCTTCCTACCTCTTTCGCATCATCCGTGTTCTCAAAGTAAACAAAAGCAAAGCCCCTGGAGCGCCTTGATTGCTGGTCATACACAATACTGACGTCTGCTAGAGGGCCATATTTGGAGAAGACGTCCCTCAAGTCCCGCTCAGTGGTGTACAAGCTGAGGCCGAACACTCCCAGACAGGCGTTTGGGTCTGGATTTGCCTGCAGACGACGACAGTTCACATAAACTGTGCAGCTTTAGAATTAGCATGACAACAACGGGAGGGGGACGTACTCTGTTGCCGATGTGTCTACGGCGGTTGGACATGGGAGAGCGGCTGTGGCTCCGATGACGTCTCTCTCCACTGTAGGACCTGCTGCGGGAGCGCCTGCGGTACGAGCGTGAACGGGAGCGAGAGCGGCTGTAGTGACGCCTGGAGCCGCGACGAGAGCTGACAACAACCAACATCACCAACAAATTAGCACATAATGAGAAGATTCCAAGCACTTTTAAACTGTGTATACAAGTGACAAAAAAATAATTTAGGCAATGAACTGAAGAAAAGAGACATGTTCACTTACCCAGACTTGGATCTGGATCGGGAGCGGGACTTGGAGTGGGAATGCCGGGAGCCATCCTTAGAACGAGCTGGGGAGCGGCTCGCAGACTTCCCAGAGCCACGGGAGCCTCGAGACACGCTCCGCGAGGCAGAGCGGGACTCCTGAACGAACCACATACACACAGAGTTCTTATGAGCACCGGCCACAGGCCACACTCACCTACACATGTGTGTGCACTTATGAATAAGACTAGTCTGAGGAATGTGGAAAGGGACAGTTCAGAAGTGTAGTAAAGGAAGGCAGATAAAAGCTTTTTGGAACATAGTTGCTAATGAAAGCAGCAAATATGTGATAGTACAATTTAATTTGTCAACATGACAGGAAGTATGAGTTGTGTAAATGACTTAAATTACTGTGTTGCATTGGATAACAAGAACATGCACGCATTTGACAAACAGACTAGAAAAATGACTTATCCCTATACCTTCTCCAGATTACTTCATTTACTTCTTTATTTCTGTCACTTCATTACTTCATTACGCCACATTATTCTTCTTTCTTCGAATTTCTTAATTCTTCTTACTTCCCCCTTTTCACACACTGCCCATACTTCTTCCCTCCTCATGATTTAGCATGCATTCACAAATTCAGCTTCACACATCTGAGCTTCATATTATTCATAATAAAGACGTTCTTCAGCCTTTTCTTCGTCCAATCTTAACCTTTATGAAAAAGAAAAGCATGAAGAATATAACTATAGTTACAAATTTGAAACCCGGGTTAATTTTCAATGTGTCAATAATACAGTCGTATCACATGCATGAATGCTCCCCGACCACATTATGCAAAACATGTTACACAAGATTCTACGCGTTCTGAGCTTTCTCTTTAAAGAGAAGCTCACATTCACCAAACAGTGAATTACAGTAGACGATATAGAAAAGAGGGGAAAAAATATGCTTTGAGCCGTCACAAAAAAAAAAAAAAAAAGGAAAGAAAAATCAGTTGGCGTTCATAATGAGCCTTCTATTGGAGTGTTTTGATATATGTGGTAACCATTCAGATCCATTTTATTTTATGTTATGTATTCTAGCAGTTTTATTAAAAAAAACGTGTTGTGGGTAAATTGCACTTGATAGATTCATAAGACTGTAGTACTTCGTTAGGGAAAGGAAAATGTATTCTTTGACAATAGAGGCACTGCATTTGATCAGATGGTCACTTAACCCTGGCCCTTGCCTTCACATGGGGAAACGGGCTTTGTGGACGAGGCGTGCCAGCGCCATGGCTGCTTGGGTTTCACTTTGCGCCAGGCCAAACAGCTGCCCCGACTACAAAACATGGCCGTCCTTTTAAAAACGGTGGAGAATGGAAAAAGGGGCTTTCTTTAGCCTGTGCTAAATTACAGTGTATGCAGACAGGTCTAATTCTTATTTAACGCTAGATGTTTCAAGTATTAACTTGAAATTGCATGATTATAGCAGCATAGCGGCATACGCCAAAACTGGCGCAAAAACGCACAGGTTTTCAATGTTCTATAGCGGTTTAGTCCTCATACATATGCATTTGTTAAAAATACCGCATGAAATCCCATTTACAATAATGTGATAACCGATCGGTGATCAAGCGGGATAAAGACGTGCGTCTCCATTTCCCGCACTGAGGCCTGAGGCCCGTGAGACCTGCGGCCTACCGTCTTCAATGCACCTACAGCCTCCACGAAGGCAGCGCTGAGCAACAATAACAAGTCATCAGAAGCAACTTTATACTAAATAGATAGTAATATTTACGCACACATAATATTTACCTAGATCTACGCACAATTGGCTGCGTTACCCAAACGTCTTTCTTAACCACGGACAAAGTATCTAAACTGCTATGTTAGCTAATAGCATTAGCATTACGATAAAGCCTAAAGACCGTCTATCATCTAACCGAAACCATGCTTTGGTCCATAGTCTGAAGATCGAAGAAAAGTTTTACTTACCCGACCATAGCCTTTCTCGTTATCGCTCATGTTTGTGAGACTTTGTGATAAAATGTTAGACGGTTACCAGCCGAAGCTACGACCGAGCGGAGCTGCAGAGGACGACGCTGTGAGGAAGAAGAAGAGCGCGTGTGTGAGGCGTGTGTGAGGCGAGCTGCAGCGCAGAGCTCCGCCCCTCGTGGGAGAGACCACAAACAGCATCACCGTGAAGCAATGTGGACAGTACTACCCACTCCAGTGTCTGCCATGAATACAGGAGACTGGTGCCCCCCATAGTCTATAATAAACTGGACTATATACTGGCATGACAAAATTAGACTTTGTTGCTCATTGTATTATCACAAACTTATAAAAGAGATTACCCTGGTTAAAAATTACTGCTTAAAAATTAAGTGACATTTATACTCCACAAATTGAATGAGATTACATGAAATCAAATTGAAATAATTTGTGCCACCATAGTCTTAAAATCTATGAGAAACACTGCCACTCCACCAGTAGTTATCTGGAGGCACACCGATAGGACATAAGCGTCTAATAATAATCATTTTCCATACAGAATCATGTGGGATATTTGAGACAGCTCAGTGTTGGCTCTGCCGAGTGCAGGCACACCTATGCAAATGAGGCACAATTTGCAGGACACAAACACACACACACCCACACACAAACACACACACATTAAAATATCTTACAAATCATTGCAACATTTCCTTTAATAAAAATAGCACATGATATTATTAGATAATGTTACACAAAAGAGGACTATATGGAATGCATGTGTGACATGTCTTTATTAATACCACAGTGATAGTTAATTTTGGAGCTATATCTGTTATTCATAACAAAATAAATATGAATGACAAGAATTACATACATTTCTGCTATTTAATGGCAGGGCATATTTTAAAGCACAACTGCAACTAAAAGAAAGCAGACAACTTCATCCTGCAGCCAGTTATTCATTGGCACCTGTGATGGGAAAAGAGTCCCAGAAGTGTCAGGTAAAATCAGTACAACATTTAGGGGTATTTATAAGCCATGGAGAAGCCACGTACCACAGTCATAGAGAACATTTATTTTATGCAAGTCTAAAGCACTTGGTCCGTCTCGTTGGCCAATGGGAATGTAAGGATCGGGTCTTGGTATTATTGTGGGTCCGCCGTCTTCAGAGAAGGCATATCTAGAAGGAAGTATAAAAAGTATATAGGAAAGCTCCCCCAAAACATGAGGAACCTTTAATTATGTCACTCTATAGATAACCTCACCTTCCATAATGCATGACTGAGCTGTAGTCATAGGGGCTGTTCAGGTTGTTGGTTGCCTGCTTCCTGAAGTTATGAATTTGATCTGCCAGATAAAAAGATAAAAATAAGCAAATAAGTACTAAATCAAATAAACAATATATTTCTAATGTGGAATCCTAACCTGGCATGATGTTTTTCCATACTATTGTTACATAGTGGTCACGGTCAGAGCGAGACTGTTCGTGTACAAAGCCAAGTGCATGCATGAATTCATGTGCAGCCACTCCAGACCACATGCACCCAGGGGTCTGCAGGGATAAAGTCTGGCTTCCTCCAGTCTGTCCTAGGAAGGACCAGCAGCTTTGGATGGAACATAACATTATATAATTTCACAAACTTAAAGATAAGAAATAAACAATAGTCTATTCATCCTTAAATATGATAAAAGACATCTTTAACAGGGGCACTTACCCATATCTAGGCTGAATATCCAAAAAGCTGACTTCATGAGTTCGAGGAATAAACTTAATACATGTTCCAGAAGAAATGTCTTGCATACCGGATTCTATGGTAATTCTGTCCATATCGTCTAGTGTGAAAAAGGGAAATGTTGTCAGAAGAAACTTCTTCAGTTCAATCCCACATGGTTTTAGTGCAGATCCATACCATAGAGAGGAGACATGATGTAAGGCACATAAACAAACCCATCCACTGATTTTTGCCACAGACAGGAGTTCCCAGGGCACGCTATAGCACTCCGTGGAAACGTACTTGCAATGTCCCCATCCCTGACCGTTATCCCTCGAGGTGCTCGAAGTCCTGGTGACAGAATAGAATTATATACTCAGAAAATATTTCAGCATAGGCTGAAGGCTTTTCTTAGCTTTTCAATACACTTACCGCTGTTAACTATAAGGATTTGATCCATCGCTGTCATTTCATCCCAATCTTTGATTTCATCTGATTACAAAACATCCAAGTTGTAAATAATTTACCCTTTGATTTAAAAAAAAAGGAGTAAAATATATAGGAAATATACCTGAATACTTTCTTTTCATTCTCATTTTGCCTTCATTTGGCTCAGTGGTATTCTGTAAAAATTAACAATATATAAACCTTGTACTTGAGAGATAATTGAGAGATTGTGAGATAAAATATAACTGATAAAAATTATACCGACCTTTAGAGGAAGGGTGTAGACCTGGCTCAACACAGCCACAAAGATGCCCAGAAAAATCATGGTTGAACACATCCTGTAGCTGACGCCACTGTCAGTCCCCAGTCCTCCAGAGCTAAATGTTTTCCTCCACTCTATATAGCCACTTGGGCTTGTTTGCTCTCTACTGATTGGCACATATTCTGTGATGAAGCATGATTAAAGCCCCTCATCACACACTGCATGTAATTTGGTGGAGGCCCTGTTGATCCATGACAGGTGGTCCCAGCTGACCTTGTACTTAGCACAGAGGAGATTCAGCACTTTCAGAAATTGACACTTGAAGGTGTTTTGCTGCTGGATGTGCCACACACAGCTTAGCAGCTGTCACCAGGAGAATATGGTCTTCTGAGTCCAACAGACCAGCAATTTGTGTCTGACCGGGCTGTCAACCAGTCATTTAGTGATAAACGATCACAGCTGTGTTGACAGCAATCATTTGGTTTCATACAAAAATATATGAAACTACATACCCTGATAGTCCTTAATAATATTATATTAGTGAAGGGGAAAGTTAAAGATATACTGTTGTATCCCCAGTTTATTTATCTTATTTGTCCATTGATCATATTAATAATGTGTATTTTTATGGCTCACAAACAATGATATAAAAACTATCCACACAATGAGAAAGTGCTCATGGAAAGCTTGAATGAAACTTTATTGAAAAAGAAACTCATTTATTTATTATATAAGCTTCCGATAAACTAAAGCAATAAAATAAAGCTGTTTCCCACAACGTTTCAGTAATCATCATCATCACCTACAAAAGAAGAATATATAAATGAACACCTAGAGTCAATGTTAAATAATTCGCTAACAGTGTAATAATAAAGTAAATATTAGGACAAAATGTTGGTACTAACCACATTTGTAAAGTCTGTTGATTTTCATCTTGTCGATGTGGCTGAGGGTTGTTGCTAGGCCAATCTTTATATTTTGACTACTCTTAGGAACAATGGTTGGATTCCCATCTTGTGAGTAGGCATACCTGAAAATTACAATGGCATGTAAAAAATCTAACATTTTTAGGGACAGGGAAAAACAAGAGCTAGCTTACATGCCAAAGTGCATGATTGAGTTATAATCATAAGGTAGATTCAGAGTGTCTGTCTTGAATTTCTCAAAATTCCTTAAACGATCTGTTTGAACAAATGAAACATTGACATTGAGTAAAATTTTTTAGAAAAATAAAGAATACACGGTAAAGATAGAATTATACTGAAGTTACCTCTCCAAATGTGTGGCCACATGATGGTGACATAATTGTCTCTGTCAAAGCGGGACTGCTCGTGCACAAAGCCCAGGGCGTGCATAAACTCATGAGTGATCACTCCAACCTGGAGGCAGCTCGGGCTCTGCAGGGAAACTGTCTGCCTCCCGCCGCGGGCACCAAGGTAGGACCAGCATCTAGTGTAACAACCACAGTAAAAATGGTGGAGAGTGTTATATTTGAGTTTGGTCTGTTTGCTGCAATATTAAAATGTTATTATAGAAAGTATAGTACGTACCCCGACTTTGGCTGTATGTCTATGTAGTCTCGCTGGTGAGTCCGAGGAACAAATCTCACACAAGTGCCTTTCTCTACAGTCTCCATGGCCTTTTTAATTAGCTTCTCTTCAATTTCACCTAAGCAGATTTTATAGCATAGGAAATAGTGAACTGAAATATACTGCAGTTAATAAGACTGATATAAAAGTATGTCTTACTGTATTCAGGTGAGAGGGTATATGCAATATAGACATGTCCATCCACTGACTTTGACCAGAGACAGCTTCTTGCAAAACATACTTTAGAGCGCTTGCCAGCTGAGACAGCGATGTCTCCCTCTCTGAGGCTAATGGAACCATCAATGATGCGGGAAGCTAAAACATACATATTTAATACAAAATTACAAAATATATAAATTTGAGATAAATGAGTGAGATATACAGTACCTTGTAACTCATTCACTTTGATGATTTCAGTCATGATAGATCCATCGTCTGGATCTTCATGCTCTTTGAAAGAAAGTTTACTGTTCACAAAATATTATGCAACAATAATAATTATTTGAATATTACTTACCTTTAATGCCCCTGGGGACCCAAGGAGAGCTGTATAAAAACTTCTGCAAACAAGGACAAGAAAGTACTTCTTAAATATCCTAAATTTATTAAGTTAATGTTATTGTAAAATACTAATAATACCTGAGCAGGTACCGCTGAGAGACAGGCAGAGAGCAAGTACAACAGGATAATCCTGTCCATCGTTGGAAGCTGAAGTCTTCACTTCTACCATTTCTCCCATTGCACTTACAGCTAGCTTTATAGGTCTTCCCAATCACCATTCTGAATAGACACCTGTCATCATCTCAGGTAAATTGCAGGTTGGCTGTTATTTGTTTGTGAGTGAGTTTAATCCTTGAATTAGGACAATTCTTTTATAACGATCAGCTCCAACAGTAGGATAATGTGAGGTCTTACAGCATGTAATAACAGCTCCAGTACAGTGGCTAGTCTTAAATGAAATGGTTTGGTGTTTGGGATTAGAGAGGTCATTTTACACTCAAACATACACATAGTATGCATTGAGTGTGTTCCAGACCAGCTGTAGTATTTATTGCTGGGTTTCAGAGGACATCACAACATTCTATAGGGCAATAATATTTATTACAGATGGGGGCAGCTAAATATAATATTAAAATCCAGATTTTTGTTATGATACAGTGAGTTCTTGGGCCTGGTCACTAATAAGTTTGTGTTTTCTATTTGGATATTTCACGACAAAGTACAGTGTAATTCAGAGGCTCTTAACCTTTTCAATCTTAGGGCTCGACTTTTTCTGTAAAAAGTAACCAGAGGTCTAATCTCATATTAGATGTATTATATTCTACTGATTGTGGGGCCCTCAAGGAGGGCTACTTTTGGGCCCCGGCCCGATGCCCCCCCCATCTGGGACTATGACATCATCACATTCTAGAATCTAAAAAAAAACCAAAACCTAATTGCTATGTTTCCAATGACATCACAATATTCTATAGACCAATAATATTTAATACAGATGAGGAACAGGTGAAGCAGATATAGTTAAAATGCATATTTTTGTTATAGTGAGTTGTAGTGTCCAGTCACTAACAAAAAAAAAATCTGAGGAAATCCGGCTCTTCCCCCGCATCTGGGAGTATGACATCATCACCTTCTGGAATCTTAAAACCACCAACACAAAAACATTGTTGAGTTTTACACTTAAACATTTTAAAATACATTTTCGACTGCAGTATAATACAGATTTGACCATAACGAAAAACTATCGCCCGAACAGGGACTTGAACCCTGGACCCTCAGATTAAAAGTCTGATGCTCTACCGACTGAGCTATCCGGGCTCTGAGCAGTCACACGGAAGTATTCTTTATAAACAGGAAGCAAACCTGTGCAACGTGACATATTCTTTGATCTTCTGCAAAAATACTAACAAAAACTTAAACTTAAATAATGACTGCACATACTGTGGCAACATTTCCAACACAAAATGGACATGTTCTGGTGCGTTAACATTGAATAAATTTCACACAGCCAGCAAGATAGCATGTTGGCTAGTGGTGCACAAAAGTTAGCTACTTTTAGCACGGGTTCAGCTATTTTTTTTTTTTTTTAATCATTTGCGTTAAATCACATAGTTTTGTTACCTTCTACTAGGAACAAATCCAACTGTTGCGGCATGTTCTGGCTGAAACTAAGCAAAAACTGGATGACGTCCGTGAGAAAACGACCAAGACACGTGAAGATATCATGGAATGGTACGTGAAGGGTTTAGTTGTGTTTAAAGATCCACTATGTAACTTTTGTGGTAGTGCCTGCTTATCTCCTTTGAAATGTTATTGCTTTATCTATGTGTTCCCACTATGTGTGTCATGGCATTAAACCTATCTCCATGAAGACAAGCAGGTGACGCCAACAACAGGCCAAGTTACATGTCAGATCTGTGGAGAGGTACCATACTCACAGTAATAATGTATGTTTTCAAGTTTTTAGCAGTTAAACTTCCAACAAATGCAAGTTGGATAACTTTAATTCCATAGTGTCTGTGGAACATCCTGGGCAAAGCAATAACAACTCAAGTACGGCCCCTACCAGAAAAGTTAACATAATAAGAAACCAAAAATAAAAAAAGAAATACAATAAAATAGCCTATCCATCCAGCTATTTTGTTCCACTTATCTGGGCTTGGGTCGCGGGGGGAGCACCTAATTTGAATTTAATCTAAAAGTTCAACCATAGAATGTGCCGATTTGTACATTTTAATATAGCCTGGGTTCCTGTTCATTGCAAATAAATTATATTCATTTGCATCCAATTTTTAACACTAAACACTCATGTAGACCTGCCTGAAATGTTAAAAACATGTTTTTCACACTCCAATAATTGCACATCAAAATACTGACTAAATGCAGATTAATGCCTAATGTCTTGAGTTTTACTTTTTAACATACAGACCTACTTAAAATATCTCATTCTGCAGCACTGAAGAGACCAAGCAACGTGTAGATTTACTGATGGAGAATGGTAAAGTCATTGATGTGTTGCATGAACTTGGACAACTGCTGGAGAAGGAACAGAGCCTAAAAGAACAACTTAGTGGTCAATCAGAGGAGGACAGGTTTTGTATTATATCTGTATCTTTTGAACATTAAGGCATACAATATGTAATTCACCTGTATGTCTTTTAGACGCCTCTGGAAGGAATTGTCAGATAGGAATGAAACTATCACTAACAAAGCACAACGTCTAACTAGTGAAATTGTGGAAGTAACACATCAACTTGAAAAGGCGAAGGCACATTACAAAACAGGTATGGAGAACACTCAGAAATCCTTTTCATTTCCCTGTTCACTAAAACTCACACCAACTAACTTTATGCCATTTTTAAAACATCCATAATTTGAGATCGAGGACAGGGACCTATACAACTCTATTAGACATTTAATGTTTTTGCGAGAAATATCCCCATAAATGTTGAACTTTTATTTGTCAAGGATTGCCTCTGCAAATTTGCCATAATAATAATAATAATGCCATAATAATTTATGACTCAAAGTCCTTTAATTAACAACAATCACGTCTTTGGTGTGGAAAAATGCCACCACTTTGTGAGGCTATTGTTAAAAAAGTATTCCCTTTTGCTTATTCATACTGACAGAGAAGACATTGACCTTTGTGCCAGTTTTAGGTTCATGTGGATAGGCCAACCATAAACCAGGTCATCAAATACGCAATCTGACAGTTAAAAAGAAAATTCTATCTTGGACGTCTGATGTGGCCTGCAGCTCAATTTTAAACGATCTACCATGTTATACTTTCACATGAACGCAGCCTAGTTTATAGCTAAGCAGTGTTAGGCCTGATTAGTACTGGAATGGAAGGCAACTGGGAATACCAGCAAGTAGTGTAGTCGTGTCCTTGGGCAAGACACCCACCTTGCCCTCAGTGAGAATGCCTTGGTGTGAGCGAATGTGGCACAATGGATGAAAATTGTGTGTGTTCATTAACATGCGCTGTCCCTACCAAATGCTAAATAAATAAGTGACTAAAAACATAAAAAAAATACATCTTCTACTCTGCTACTTCCAACTGTATATCTGACGCTTCTTTCCTCTCTGCCACTGTTTCTTCAAAAATTTGTTGTATATCATGGAAATGCATTTGTGTCACAGTGTGTCTGTTTTTAAATCTAGTTTTAATTGATTTATTGTTTCCCACAGCAACAAAATCTTCAGAACCTGAACAAAGCAAACCAAAAAGAAACAAAACAAAACCAAAGTGATTGTTATTCCTTTGTCTTTTTTGTAGAATACTTTTATGCTATGTTTTTTTCAATATTCAATAAATCATGTTCTTATACTAGCTGAAGCTGTGTGAAGATTATTTTTTTATGCCTATATCGCTTTACTTGACTATGGACCGTCATCTGATTGAACCAAGTTTTGTTTTCATATTTATATTCATGGGATGATTATGACATAAGCTACACAGATAATTGGCATATTAACAATGATAATTTGTACCATTTTCCTTTCTCCATTAAAATATAGATTTATAGAAAGTTGTGATGTCATATGAAATTAAGCACAGTTGTCTGAAAAATGATAAAACAAACAAAAGATAAGACTTTATTTATTTATTTATTTATTACAGTAGGCCTAGAGTATGTATTACAGTAGTGTTTCAAGTATAATAACCTTAAATCCATGCCTTAAATATAAAAATCTATAATTTCCCTCAACTTGCGATTCGGCATTTTTGACCCTTTTCGGCTTCCGTACTATAGGAAACGCGACTCTATTAGTAGCGTCAGCGCTGCATTATGGATCAACCTTATGTGGTAATAAGTCTGACTCTGATTCTTCCTTCGTTCTGTATATTAGATAGATTATAACATGTTACAAAATACTGCTCATATGTAACTAATATAATGACTGTTGTCGGATATAATTACACGTGTTACGAACATGAAAGCTCCATGATGGCATCTGAATCACTAACTGCAACAACAACTGTGACTTTAACCTTTCATTTCTTCACAGGTTTTGTGACAGATATTTACCATAATGTCTGCTTGTGTCTCGCATCGATCTATATTTGATTTATGTCCAAACGATGAGATTTTGAATGGACTTAAAGAGGTGAATCCTATTCTTAAACAGACTGTTGAACATGAACCAACACAAGTGGGTATGTATAGTAAAAATGCATCTATTCTAGTTCAGTAATCTATTGATCTAATTAATTGTATTCTAAATGTAATATTTTGAAATGTATGACTATAACAGAAAATAAAAGCCGGGATGATGACAGAAAAGGGAAAAGCAGCTTGGTTAAAGATGTGTCTGATAAGATGACCTGCTTAGCTTGTAAATGCTCCTTTACAAACCGTGAAGACCAGGTAAGTCAATGCAAATGTTTGTGATATAGTGATTCGTTGTTGTTATGGGTGTCCCCTGATGCAATTTATTTAGATGGAACACTACAAGCTTGACTGGCATCGTTTCAACTTGAGACAAAAGATGGAAGGATTGTCACCGGTAACAGTGGAAGAGTTTGAGAGAAAAACAGGAGCTGGTAAGAAGTGAATTTTGGAATTGCATATGTGTACATTAATATACAAAAAAGAAAATAATACAAATGTGTACAGAATAGTGTGTGGCCTGACTTGTGTCTTTTCCAGGGGACATGTCAAGTATCTCAGGCTCAGAGTCCGACTCAGAGGAAGGAGACTCAGATAGTGATTATGGTGGAACAAGCAGTAACGTCACTGGAACAGATAATGAGAGCTCCACTGAAAATAGTTTGATTTCTGGTCGACTTTCAAGCAAGGTTGTTTTCCAAAATTCTGCAGGACAGTATCTTTCTGTACACCGCTGTATTCTTCAGGGAAAGGTAAGACATTTTAAGTTGACCTTTCACTGTATAGATGACTCGGTAATGATTAACTTTGTCATTTTCTGTTACAGACAAATGAAGAGGAAGATTTAGTGCCGTCTCTAAGATCTGTAAACAAAAGGACTGTATGGGTGATTCTCATGACTGGTGGAGGCCACTTTGCTGGAGCTGTATTTCAGGGGTGAGTGAAATCTAGTTTTCTACACAACTTGAAATGAGAGTTTGAAAAAAACAGCTTGAAGTAGTGATGGGCAGTCTGGCTCTTTGCACAGAGATTTGGTTCTTTTGGATCAACTCTCAGGGAAAAGCCGGCTTTTATGACTCCCAAACGGCTCTCTATTTATTACCAGTCTTTTTCCCCCCCTTTTTTTTTCATAATTTTGAGGAAAAAAAGTTGTGTTTTTTTTTCTTATGGTCTCAATATGGTTAACAAATATCACTTATTTAGAAAGATTTTTATTGGTAATAATCAATTATAGTTTGTTTTTGCATGTGATTGATGGCCTTCAAATTATATTTCAGCTGTTGTAGTGTGGGTTTAGCCAATGAGGGTAGAAACGGCTAAAGATTCTGCTTTCAAGAATCGGCTCCTAAAAGAACTGATTCTTCCCATCTGGGCCAATACCTCTTGTTTAAGGAACTATGTTGCAAAATACTTTTAAATTAAGGATGTATGAGAATGTTTCCATACTTAAAGTTTTAAATAATGCATAGAAAACCAAATATCTGAAAGAGGATTGATACTGAAATGCAGTTAAAAACCAGCAGTGCATTTATATATCCCAGTGTCTTCCACAGTAAAGAAGTCATTCAACACAAGACATTTCACCGATACACTGTCCGCGCAAAGAGAGGCACTGCCCAAGGTCTCAGGGATGCACAGAATCGCAGCCACGCCCCCAAATCGGCAGGAGCTGCTCTGAGGAGATACAATGAGGCAGCCCTGGTTAAGGTCCTCTGTCTTATACACCTGTTTTGTAGCCATCTTATTCAGTGCATTTTTATTAATAACTGATGTACAAATTTGTTTAATGTTTCCAGGACATTCAAGACATTCTTGTTAGCTGGGTAGATCATTTAAAGGAAGCATCTGCAATATTTGTGCGTGCTCCAAGCTACAACAAATCCATATTTTTTGGTGGCCGGACAGCTGCTCTAGACAAAAAGGATACTAGAGTTCGCAGTATTCCCTTTGCAACTAGGAGGGCAACGTTTAGAGAGGTGCAGAGGGTACATGAAGTACTTGGTAATATTCAGGTTTATGGTAAGTATGAATATGGCCGATCATTGCGGTTTACAGCTATATTTGTATATTATAGTTATCATATTTATGTAGCTTGAACTAACAATGTGTCAATTATTCAAATGCAGGGAATGAGACTGATACGTCCTTCATCTTTAGCCAATCCAAAAAGACGTGGAAAAAAGCAGTCAAGGTGAAAGTGCAACCTACCACGGACCAAGAGAAAGGTACAATTCCTCTATTACAACAGGAACACAACCGTGTGTAAATGCTGCATAAACAAAAATTATATAAAAATTGTGGATTTTCAGAAAACCGCTGCAAAACAAGTTCAGAGGAGGAAGAAGAGACTGGTGCAGTCCAATTGGAAATGGAAGAACTATCATTAACAACATTGGACTTAAGAGAGTCAGAAATTTATCCATCTAAGCGGAAAAGGCGGAAAAATAAAAATAAAGATAGTAAAATGCAAACTCAAGGTAAGTGTCATCTTTCAACTCGCATAAAAGCCGCAAATATTAAAACATTTGATAAATAATATTAGTAATTTGGACTTGTAGATTTGGATAGCGCAGAAGAGCACACTGAGGAGCAACAAGAGGCTGCAGAGACAGTGGAAGCACCTCGGGATACAAAATCAAAGAGGAGGAGAAGAGGACAGAAAAAGAAAGAACTGGAAGGTAGGGTTGCCAAAAGTATTGGAAAATCAGATAGTCGCAGAGAGTCACATTTGCAGGACAGAAATAAACCTGAATAGCTTTAGAATGATCTTGAGCTGGATCAGAACAAGTATAAGACACATAGACTAGTATCCGCCATGGACCAGTATGGAATATATACTGAGGAATTATATAGATATAACACCACATGGTAATATAAAATAAAGTACTATTATTTAATGTTGAAAATCACAGTTTATTGTCTAAAGTGTGTTTTTTATTATCATCGTAGTGTCAGAATCGGTATTGAGTATTGAGTCTATTCCTTAGTATCAAAATCAAAAGTTTGAAATTCTAGTATTGTGACAACACTACTGGAAGGTGATTTATAATTTACGTGTAAGGCAAATTGAGTTGTTCTGTTTAAATTGGACTAATATTTTCTGTCTTTTGTGTTTAGACACTGTTGATGACACTTGGGAGTACAGCGTGAGGGATGCGCTCTTTACGGCCTGTAAGACTGGTGATGTAGATGGTTTGCAACGACTTCTGAATGACCCAAAACCAGGAGAAAGGACGGGGACTGCAGAAGAGACGGAGACCTCAAATGTCAAAACCCCACTCATGCTTCTCAATAAGCCCATAGACTCATCAGGATTCACTTTGTTGCATGTTGCTTCAACTGCCGCACAGAAGGAAGTGGTCAAGTGTCTTTTAGATGTGGGAGCAGACCCAGCATGCAGGTAGTGTCTGTTTATATGTGAGAATTACAATGATTTCAACTATTTCTTATCTGTAATGCATTTCTTACAGAGACAACAAAGGCCAGACCCCATATAATGTAGCACCTGACAAAGACACAAGGAATGTTTTTAGGAAATTCATGGGGGAGAACCCTGATAAGTACGACTACAGTAAAGCGCAGGTAGAATGAGATTGAATGAATGGAAAGAGGGAATTTTTTTGTAAGATATGGTTCTAAATGTGTGCCACTTGCAGATCCCAGGCCCACTCACAGCAGAGATTGAGTCCAAAAAGTTGGAGAAGAAAAAGGCTCAAAAAGCACAGAAAAAACAGCGAGAAAAGGAGCAGAAGGAGGAGAAGAAGAAACAAGAGATGGAGGCAGAGGAGAAGAAGAGGTTTGCAGCTTTATCAGACCGAGAAAAGGTAAGTTGGCTTGATTCTCTACAGACTTAACTAGCATTTGCAAAGTAGGTTTCAGTGTTAGTCTTTTTGGCATAATATAAACCATATAACATTTTCTTGTACTTCTATAGAGAGCCTTGGCAGCAGAGCGCAGACTGGCTGAACAGGCTGCTGCAACAGGAGTTAGCATCTCAAATGCAATGTATGAAGGTTTTTCTCTATATTTTGAGTCTGTCATGATTTCTATGGTTTTAATAAATACTTTTATATGTTACAGGAGATGCTGGATGTGTGGAGAGTCACTTCTGGGGAAAATCCCATTTCAGTATCTGGATTTTACGTTCTGTAGCCCTCGTTGTGTCCAACAACACAGAAAGGCCAATGCCAAATGATCCTAGTTAACTGTGCAGATTCACTACAGCGTAAGCTACCTCATGACACATATTAAAGTATTAAATTGAAAAATAAAGCCACCAGGTTGTAATGTAACATTTATCTCATCATAATAAAAAATCATCAAATGCAATAAAAAGTAAAACATTGTCTTTTGATCTTTGCAATATTAAAATGTAAAGCACATAGCATTCAAGTCTTAATTTAAGACGACAAAAAGCTATATGTGTAAAACACTAAAAGTAATGATATGGCAAAAGGCAGCATGGAGGGAAATGTGTATACATTCAAGTACATATAGTTTATACCAAAGCAACAAAATTAATTTCAGCTTTGGCATAATTTGTGCTGTCAGGACCGACTGGCAGTGACATTGAGCAGAGGCCGGTCCATAAACAGAACTCTAAGATGTGTGGGTGCTCTCTCCAGCTCCAGAACCGTGATGTTATTGGTCTGAGTGGGGCTGATCAGGGATCCCGGGACGTAGAGGGTCTGCTGTGGTCCTCGTGCAGGCCAGTACCTACCCAGATTTACACCATTGATCCAAACTTGTCCCTGAAAAATATATTAAGCCATTTAGTATTTATCTCAATATTAAAACACACTGTAGAATTATGTGAACTTGCCTTTGTCCATTCAGGGAGTTTGAGAAATGTGTCCCAGGTTAGACCGTTGGGCTGCAAGGTGCCCATGTAGAATATTGGTCCAAATAACTGTTCTTTCTTTATGGGAGATTTAGGCTTGAAACTTTCTGAATGAGGCCATCCGCCAGCAATGACTTCATCGATGCTCAGAGAATAGATATTCCAGTCTGTCAGTACATCTTTACCCAAAATCAGGTTACTCAGAATGCCCTACAATAATAATAATATCAATGATTTTTACACATTTTAATACATTTTAAATTGTGAAGAGTCCCCATCAAGTGTTTTCTTACCTTGTAATCATTGATCTTGCTGCCAAAGTTCACCCTGCCCATGTTTTCAACAAAAATGTCCAGAGTGTCCCCCTGCTTTCCAGTCACATTTGTTACAAGTGCAATATCTCTCTCCAATAGACCTTGATAAGCCTGTCCACATACAAATTCAATCGGATGTATTACATCATGTAAAAACAGCACAAAATTATAAAGGTATGTTATCATGTAATAAGTGCCATTTAACATAAAATAGTAACATTTCTTTCTCCAAAGTCTGAAATCTGCTTCAAATCATTTACTGACAAACTGACATAGTAGACCTCTCTATTAGAAAGAACCAAGCTGATCGAAGTATCTGTAAATGTGAGTAGGAAATAGATTGGTATTCCATGAGGATGCATGTATTCTGTCACAAAGGCCGAAGGTGTACAACATGTTGTATATTGTTTTGGTAATGTCATTTATTTATTTACCATTTATATACAAAAACTAACTTTACCATTCATATGATACGTTTCATAGATAGGTCTGTCACGATAACAAATTTTGAAGCCTGATATATTGGTACAGAGAAATACTGAGATAAACGATAATATTGAAACTACTTTATGCCACTGATACAATAACAATAAAGCGGGATAATCCCAGCAAACCATTTTAAATAGATGGTATCATTAAAAGGTCTGAGCTGCAACAGATAAATAACAGAATGTACCATTATTGGTCAATAATTAGCCATAGAAGTCACTTTTTCAACATTTTACAGCTCAAATGTAATTGTATTACAACAAAAATCCCCAAATCGCTCTCTTTTACAAAGAAAATGTACACACAATAAATATTGAGCCCCAACATATATTGCTCTAGCTTTTCATATATTGAACGATAAGTTGACATAGTATTTATCGTGACAGACCATAGCATTACTTTTTATGATTGGTTCAAGGAGACTTGGACAACAAAATTTTTGTTTTGCTAATAACGAAAATTGTACCGGACCCCTTTGTTTTACCTGTGTGGTCCGCCTACACTTGACCTGGAAATGTATTTGGTCAAACAACAAAGGTTCATTGTTACACTTACCCCATTGACAGACACGTATGCGCGGTCATGAACCCCATTGAGAGGAGAGATAAGTGGTGTGGGCTCGTAGAGGTCCCGGGGCAGTGTGGTCCGATACAGCACGTAACCATAGTACTACACACAATAAACACAACAGTCAAAAAGTTCTCCATGTTTCAAGAGGTTTACACATTAGGAACAATAATAGCGACACAGACACATACCTGTTTGAGCTCTTCAAAAGCCAGAGGATACTGAGATTTTACAGGCCCCACAGGTGAGATGGTGCTCAAGACGGAGCTAACATTACCAACCTGAAAGCAATTACAAATGGAAACTTTTATAAGGCTACATAATATCTCGTGTACTTGCCACGTGAAGCTTAAAAGTGCACTATGTAACTTTTCTAGTTGGGAATCTGTCCCGTGCTTGTTGCCAGGGAGATGGTTTTGCTTTTGTGTTTTTATTGCTCCAAAAAACCTTGAAAAAACATGCATTCTTTCACCAGATCTGACTTGTAATTTAATCTTAAGCACTTACTAATTACTTGATTAGATTACTTAATTAGATGTTTTAAAAAAATGTTGGTACCTTTTTAAGCGTTACAAATCCATAAGCAAACTTGGGAATGGCAGGAGGCATAGATCCAGGAGGAACATCTCTAAACTGAAAACATAAAAAGAAATCATTATTGTATTAAATGAAGTGTTTTAATTATAGTTGACAAAAAATAAGTCCATAATTATGGTAGAAGTTACCATTTTAATGACTTCCCTGATAGCCAGCAGTTTATCTGTGGGGTCTCCAGCCTCAGAGAGTGGGGCATTATAATCATAACTGGTCACAACAGAGCGATACCGAGTGTCATGGTCAGCACCTTAAAAGAGATCAAATGGACAATGTCACAGAACGTATATGCTAATTCTAGTAATATTGATCTTGATACGGTTGCAGTCATTACCATTCCAGTATCCAAAGTTGGTGCCACCTCCAAACATGTACCTGCAACATTTTGATTTCTGTTTATAGATGTCTTTACAGATATATGTAAAAAACATATAGTAAATTGATAGACTGACATGTTGACATTGGCTCCCATGATGAGCATCTCTGCCAGCACTCGGATGACCTTTTCAGTGCTGACCATGGCGTGTGGGTCTCCCCAGTGGTCCAACCAACCAGTGTAAAACTCTGAATTCACCTGCAAAATGTTATCATTAAAATGTGTAGGCAGTACAAAATTCAGATCACTGAATAATATGCACTTACCAATGGACCTCTGGGTTCAAACCTTCTCTGCCTTTTGAAAGCTTCTGTTACGTTTGTGTCTGAAGAAGATGCTTGCTAGATTTAAACTTGTTTATATCACAGTTTAATGCGCCTGACGACAGTACTAACCTGTGCCAAAGTCCACTGTGGCGTATAATCCTTCCAAACTACCACATGTCATTTCTTTGTCTGTGTTGCCATCAACGGTGAACAAGACTATGTTTTCACCCAGAAAGAAACGGAACAGAGCACGGAGATACCGCATGTAGTTATAGTCACAGGCAAAGTAACTTCCATATTCATTCTCCACCTGTGCTCAAAGACAATACGCAAATAATATGTACAGTGCTGCCTTTATAATGACATAATTACAAAGAGCCAAGCCAAGTACCTGCACAGTTATGATGTTTCCTCCATTGATGTAGAGCCAGGGTTTGACTTTAGGGAGAAGAACAGCAAGCCAGTTGCTAACAGCTTGTAGATAATCTAAAGTGAGTTGGACACCGTAAGACTTTATTTTAGTATAACATTTCTGTATGTGCTTCAATATAAAATAAAAATTCACCTGTGTCAACTGATCGAAGAACGATGTTTGGTTTCTGAAGTAACCATGCAGGAAGTCCCCCCTGTGGAAGGAAATAAATACAGCTTTAAAGATAAATCTATTTAGATTCTGAGACATAGGCTTGAGCTTCTGCAAACTATAAAACGACTGTTGATGTAATCTGGGATAATACAAAATAAATTGTAAAGTGATTTATGTTAAAGTGCTTATGACAGGTTGGATTACTTTTTTTTTACTAAAACTTAAGATCATTATATTTAAGATTATATTTAAGAGTTTGGCAATTTTTTAGGTTTGAAATTTTACTTCCTGGTTGAAAATCATCACATCACGCAAGTGTTAGCTAGCAATCATATTGTACAATAGGCCAAAACTCATATAATGTACACAGAAATTGTTATCTGACAAATAAAAATATAAGGCAACACCTTTATTTTGTTGACATTATATTTAAAGCATCAGAAACATGTGTTTCTTGCATGTAAATTGTGCAAAACTTTTGGACAGAATTTTTCCTAATTTTAGAACTCTCTGCTTCCTGTAATTTTCAACATATTTTTCAACTTTATTTCACAAATTGCTTCTTGGTTGGTAGAAAAATCTTTTATATTTACAGCAGGCATTATTCCACCAAATTAAGGCAAAATTTGAGAATCATCAAAACCTGCCAAAAGCACTTTAAGTGGTCTTGATGAGGTTTATAAATCAGTAATTATTGCACTGCAGTATCATGTTTGAATGTGAAAGTTCAACAAATAGCCTAAGGCAATGCAATGCAGAAGTGAAACTTTAACCATGCCAACTGAAAATATGAACAAAAACTACTACATGTTTTACCATTTCCCATTCTGCACAGATGTAAGGTCCTGGGCGCAGAATGACCAGGAGTCCTGTCTGATTGGCCAAATCTAAAAAGTGCACCAAGTCTCTGTCTCCTGTGAAGTTGTAAACCCCCTGTGTTGACTCGTGGAAGTTCCATGGTACATATCTGTCATACAACAATGTTGTTATCATGCAAGAAAAAAAATGTATACTGTACTATCATATGTAGAGCTTACACTTGAATGGCATTGAGTCCAGTCATGTACATCTTCAAAAGCCGGTCCTTCCAGTAGGCCCTGGGGATCCGGGAGTAGTGGATGCTGCCTGAGATGTACTGGAAAGTCTGTCCATCTTTTAGAAAACAATTTTTATTGTAGTCAATTGAGAAAGACCTTTCTGAGACCTGAAAGCATAGCAAAGAAAACATGAAATGAACATGGATCTATGAATGAAGTCCACATTTACTACAGGCCTATAAACACCAGGCTTGAGAGTAACAATATCCAACAATATACATTCTTTCGAAGCTTCTTCTTATAACGACTGTGGTATCATCGGGTGATGAGTTGTCTTTACTAAAAAAGTTTACATTTCCTACCAGGTTTCCACTGATACATAGAAAGGCTAGGTTGAAAGCCACAAAAAGGAAGACGCCCGTAGCCATGTCCCGTGGCTTCTTGCGACCTTTGGACCTATGCTACGTCCATCATTTACTTTCAGTTTTGATGCTTTGGTCCTACATGTTTTTGACTGGAAACATCGTATGACCAGTGCAGCGACCGCTCCAAAAATGCTGTCATGTGATTTTGAGTTTGTTTTCCTCTGGGTCCTAAAGTCCACCGACCGAAAACAAAGTAGAAATAAGAAGCGCGTAACATTTTGGAACACATTTTAATATTTTTAAGGTAACTTCAAAGACTATGAATTTCAGACTCATTGTTATTTCCTTCAATAAGATTTTATTAGATTTTGGATGTGATAAGTTGTGTGGATCCAAATGCACCTGTATTGGCAGTAGATGGAGCTCTAACCCTAGATAAGGAACTACTACGAGCCTATTAGCTCTACAACTCATAATAACAATAATCATTTTGTATTGTAAGGATTTCTTATTGTTACTCCACAGTTGTATAGTAAAGTAGTCCTGTGTTTATTTGTATAGAGATATGGAGTTTACATATGCTTTGTTTCTGATAGCATCTTTAATCCAATTTCCCACTCTGCTTTCTTTACTCATTACACTCAGTTCTAAGGAGATCTGGGGGAGTGCTTATACAATTGCTAATGGCTCCTGATGCCTGCCCCAGATAGGAGCAAATGCCCTGGCCGTGTGGCTCATTAGCCCTCTGTTGGACCCATAATTGTCTTGGGAATGACAGGAAGCTACGGCATCTTGTAATTTGGTTATGAACGTGATAGTGCTGCTGGAAAGCTTTGACTGTATCCCAGCGTTGACCCTCACGACCTCTGGTGAAAATGGATGGCCAAACCACAAAAACGAATGAGTTACTAATGCACTGTGAACTGCACTATATACTAAAGTGCATGTAGAAAGTGATTTAGGGCGAGCATGAATGTTGTTCCATTCTTGTTGGGAATATCAAAATATCAAACATCTCAGGGTATTGTTTTGATCTTTGAAAATCAGCAAAATCTATTGTTTTGTTAGAGCAGTATAAAAGCAAAGTCAGCATAGGCCTACATACTTCTGTTTTAGTGTAACCAACTTGAATAAATGTAATTTGTTATTTTGAAATGATATTAACAGTGCACAATGCAACATTTCTGGTGGAGAGTCTGCCACCTGTTTGGCTCCAAGCGGTGTTGTTATTGCTTTGCCTGGAATGTTCCACAGTATGGCATTAAACTCATCTATCCTCATGGAGACGAGAAGATGTTGCCATTATGCTAAATTACAGGTCAAATCCATGAAGAGATGAGGATAGTAAGAATATATGTTTTTAGCAATGTAATACATATAAGATAAGCTTAATGCCATACTGTGGAACAAGCAGGAAAAGCAAAAACATCTCAGTTCAGGGAAGAAGGTAGTGGATTAGCCTTGTCAAAAACCTAGATAGGTTTAAGATTTAGATGTCATTACACCCATAGTACTTACTTATGTAAATTATGGGTGTATGTATGCCAATCAATGTGATGTTTGAAGCTGAAATGCTCTTTTGGTAATTGGAGAGGTCTTCTAAGAATGAGAGAAACGGGAGGGTGCTGCTGACCCCAGGGCCAGGCAGCACCTCAATGAAGTCATCCTCCTGACTCTGTAATTAGATTGGACCATCACCGCCCCCAACACAAGACCTCTTTGTTGTTTCCACTGGTGGCAGGTGTGATGACAAACACTAAACCTCATCTGCACTATAGATACTGAAATGACTATTGGGCAAATGATACATGTTATTAGACTTAACACACAAACACTGTTATTTTTACTTGTCAAAATACATGTATGACAACTGCATTTACATGAGTGAGCTGTATTTGCAGATTAGTGAAAGATTAGCAATATCTTGACCTTACCATAGTTTTATTGCAATCTTGAGCAGGTTGGCTTTTTGTTTTTGTCCCGCTTTTGGTCCTAGATTTTTTTGGCTGTCGGGCTGCCTCTGTTGAAAAGAAAATACATTATTTTGACATTCTATATGACAATTTTGAATTTCAATTAATTTTCTAGTTGATATAAAAGATAACTTAATAGTCAGGGCTAGAACATTTAGAGTGAAGACCAACAACACAAACTTGGTCTCTTTTCTTGCCTCAACTTTAGGAATGCTCCTAACATTCACATTAAGAAGGCCAAAATTATATCTTATGGGCTTGTTTTATGAATGCAAAGCTATGTTGTATGAATCTAAAGTTTCTATCAAGTTTTTTGCAGATGAATGAAGATTATTAAACCATGATATTACTCTAAAAGGTATAATTATAGGGTTAAACTAACAATTATTTAGTCATCCAGTCTGCAATTATTTCTATTGGACATTTATATTTTTTGAACACATGTTTACCAAAATAAAGATTGAAATATGGTGACTGAGAATAAAAAATATTTATAAATAAAGTGTATTATGAAAATCAGAAATAGTTTATTCTTTTTTTTTTGACATTTTGATTTAATAATGCCGCTGTCTTTGTTATAAAAGGTGTTTTGGACTGGAGTCTGTATAGTCAAGATACCAATAAAAAAACTAAATATGATTATTCTTAAAGTTACTAGTCATTAGGATTATTCTAATTAAGATCATTTGAGATATGAATAATCATTGCAGCTATAATCTAAACACTGACCACCCTTGACTCATCTTGATGAACTACTAAGAAAAACATGGCAGACTTCCTTTCACCTACATCTCCTATCATTCCTGAGAATGAGGAGAGGAAAGAATGTACCCTCTCTGTTTTCACAGGCTACCAAGCAGACCATGATTCACTAGGACTGAACTCTGTATTGAGCAACAAAAAAAACATTCTCACAAACAATAAACAAGCCTTTCCCAATAAAATGACAAACATCCAGGGTATTTTAGGACTAATTTGATTCACATTCTTGGCATCATCTTCCCTGGTCACTTATAGCACACCACAAAGCAGATAGATAGATGTAACTGTGGGAGAATAGGGACATATAACTCTATAAACAAACAGGAAGTTGTGTGGGAGCATGGGAAGTGTGAGCCGGCCCTCATACTTGAGATTTAAGGAGGTACACTCATAGAGGGTCTGGGTGAGGAGATATCGTAGGATGGATGTTTGTGAAAAGAGACATGGTGCAATCTTCTGTATCACTGGCGCAGGGAGGTCACTAACAGCAGATGACCGATCAGGCATCATGGTGATAAATGGCTTCCTCTCGCTCTACCCTCTTACCCCACGTAGAATACATTCCATTTGGAGCTGGAAGACAAAGTGTAGAGCTTGTTAATAAAAGAAATATATGCAATTTACCATATTTTGCTGCATAGTGGTATTGTACTAACAAACTGCTAAACCTAGCAAAAATTTGCACTAGAACAATTTATTTTGTTATAGTCAACTTCTGGCAGACTATTATTGTATATGCAGAAGTGTAAATTGTTTGTAAAAGATATAATATCACCTATCAATACATAAAGATTTTTTGTGCATGACCCTGCACAGTGGTCCCTAATAACATTTAGGCCCAACACCAAATGTAACTGAAGCTGTCATTATGGCCTTCAGGATATTGGTCTGCTGATCGTTTTGACAGAGGTGTCGGTAATACCTTCTATCTTAGTGTTTGTGCATCCGCCATTATTAAATCAATGGAGCAATGGGATGTGTCATTGGCCATATAGAGATTTATGTGACACTGCCAGCAACAATCACTCATTACAAATTGAATCATGCAGGTCCAGCCATGAGGTCCAGTTATCCCTGAATCTTTATAATAAATCCTTTATAAGTTAATCTGAAGGGCTTTTATGCTTATTCTGACCTTGGGTTGCCTCATCTACAAAAGAAAAATGATTTATGCACTGTATTTTAACATCATGATATATGAGTTTTGAATTACTATCAATATATTTTAGCTCGGCCGCTAAAATCTCTAGTCTGACAGATACATATTTTCTGTTCAATAAAGCCACTGTCAAGCATTTTATAGACATATCCATAATTCCAGTAGGAGCTAGGAAAAAGGTCCTTGACATGACCTAATCAACTTGGCCTGAGGTGGTGTTAGCCAATCACAAAATCCCTTTTGTTCCCATTCGCCCCAATAGACTGTGTCTAATTCCCTGTGTCACGCTGGATTCTTGATCATTTGTTTACATGTCGCCATGATACAACCATTAACTTCACGCATTTTATACCTTACGCACTGATGGTATTTATATCAACACTACAGCAGGCTGTATGTGGCTCTGTACAATTGCTTGTTTTTCATAAATTGACCACATGCTGGAAGAGCCGGATGTGGGTGCAAAGAGATTTCAAAACTTGCTTTTGTCATGTTATAAACAACAAACATCTTTTACCAAAGCCAAACCCTAATGCCTCATACATGATATTTTGAGGTGGTTGTAGAGGTAGCATGAATAATGCTATGCTCCTATTCCTGTGTAAACAAGAATTCTGATCAGTTCAAGTGTTTAAGGTTCTGTTTAGGTGATTTTCAACAAAGAGATGAAAGTAACTAACTCTATCTGGTCAGACAGTGTTAAAATAAAGCTCAGATTAAAGTCTAACAATGCTAGCATCACAATAGTTAGCATAACACCCCCAAGGAATGTTGATGACATCAGCTGCAAAGTATCAATATTTGGACTAATTATTATCCTTTTGCAACCGTAGGCCTAATAGAAGATATTGACAACAACATCCAGTCAACAGGCATTATGAGCTACACACTAACAAAACA
Source organism: Periophthalmodon schlosseri (assembly GCA_000787095.1). Classification (NCBI taxonomy): domain Eukaryota; kingdom Metazoa; phylum Chordata; class Actinopteri; order Gobiiformes; family Gobiidae; genus Periophthalmodon; species Periophthalmodon schlosseri. The sequence continues at coordinate 184,922 of KN477346.1, forward strand.
ATGCCTGCAAAATAAAGTAGTATTGACCTCGCAGTCAACACATTACATAACAGACATGACACACTGTTTGTGCGACTCAATGATTAAGTATAGATTAACTGTGTCTGTTTGTTAGACAGGGCATGACTGGGTGAGGATGAGTTTCATGGACCAGACTGGAGATTATAGAGGTCCAGATTAAATGGATGTAGCAGTCATCCCTGTGCACTGTCATATTGGCCTTTGGTACATACATGTTCTAACTTTCCTATTGCTCTAGTGTAGAGGAGTGATTTGGGCACTGGGAACTGTGTACTATGTTAAGCAGCCGAGTAGTGGTTAAGAAGGTAATAATTGTCCTAAAAGTGATCAAATTAGAATGGCATGCAACCCTAAAAAGCAAGGGACTGTTTGTTCAGGCACCTGTCTATTTCCAGTGACAAAGATCCAGTAGGTTAACCTGGGGAAGGTTCATTCAGAGCCTACTGTTAGCATTAGGCTACATTTCTAATAACGTTTTCAGCGTCAAACGGTCAAACAAAACACACAAATTTTAAAATTATTATTAAATTATTATTTAAAAAAACACACACATTCTTTGCAATATATATGTAAAATATATTGTCTATTTACACAAACCTATAGTCCAAAGTTGTTCAACTTCTTCTTAGCATAAAATGAGACAAGTTTAGCTTTGTTTTTAGCATTAGCCTGAGCAGTTTGAAGGGTGAGTGGGGGGTCACTGCTTTCGTCACTCGCTGGTGGAAACTAATATTTTATTCCGTGCAAATTTTGTCCTTATTATTATACCATTGAAGTACAAATGGGTGGCTGAGCTCAAGGAAAACATGGCCAGGCTTTTTAATGGATAAATCATTAAAGTCTTTGTGGTCGGGACAAAGAGGGCGTATGCCACGGAGCTGTGGGACCTCCACGCCCCGCCTCTGTGCATAATGTGCCGGTGAGCTCCATTCAAGGAACCAGACAGTAGCACCCAGCACCGCGGACCATCACCAGAGGATCCAACTGTTCTTATAAGTGATCACAAGTGATAACATTGGACTGTGTAACGATAATCATTTCTTACCGCTAGTTTTTGTCAAGAAACTTTACAAGGAGCGGAACTTTCCCAGCCACAAAGACGGATGGAAATTATTCGGGAATACGGCTGCCTCTCCTCCGCCGCTGTGGTACCCTAAACTCCGATTACAAAAAACGAGAAGACGGATCCTATGGATACTTTCTTTTTAGAAGTAAGTTGTGCGATCTCTACATCTACGGGGATAATTTACCGCATTGTAAAAAGTGGGATATCCTGGCTGGTTTTAGGAGCGATGTGCTCTTTGTTTTGTTTTCATGCCTGAGAGAGTGGCTACTGTTAGCCAGAAAGTGCATCCTTATAGAGAATTTATTGTTAAACTTAACTCCAAACATTTTCAATCTATGTAGCCTGTTTTTTTACTTACTAATAATTAATACTAATACTTACACTAATCTTAAACACGGGTGTAAAAAGCAGTTGGACCCATTGGTCCCCTGTCATATAATTAAATAGCATCCATCCAGTGTGCCTCTTTGTACTGTTGGAGACCCTCCACATAACCGCATGTGTCCAGCTCAGGAGGCAGTACTGACTACTGTCTCATAGCCACCACTGGATGTGTCATCTGTAAGACTGTTTGCATTTAGCCACTCAGCTGTGAATACAACTGATTTGTCATCCTCATCTGAGTGCACTATTATGTAGGAAAAGTGTTGAATCATTCATGCATGTGTAATAATAACATAATATTATACTAAAGTGTGCCTCAAGGCACATATAGCCTCAAGAAAAAACACTAGACAATTTATTGCAATCAATTATTTATAACATTAATCTTGCAATCAATACTGGTTGCCATTCCTCTTATGACTTGTCAAACAGATGGTTGACGACCTTCAAGTCAACTTTAGCGAGCACACTGAAATTATGTGCACTTAGCTAATTTGCACATTTTGTTGCTGAAATAACCATGGAACAAGACACCTAAAACAGACACATTTGACTTAATGTTGTTTAGAGAAAGTTAAGACTTGGTCAAGTTTTCGGTGAAGTGTAGATTTAATTAATGAGGAGTTCTGGACTGAAAGTACGGGCTGGACTAAACTTAGTGGTGATAATTGCATCAGAGTACTTATAAGGTTCATATGGGCATCTTGCTTGTTGCGTTATCTACCATTTTTACCTTGCATGTCAGCGTCAGTGTTATTATGGACGAAGCATGTATGAGGAACAGGAGGGCAGAACAAGGGTGTGCTTAGGGCTTTATCCTGAAATCCCACCCTGTCCGTCAGTGTGGTCTTTCCTTTCGGGAGCTGACAGCCCCGTGCCATAAAACCTTCTGCACAGCCACCTTCACTCCACGCCCAATCCATCCTCTGTAGAGTGGGACAAATGACTATTAGGAGTTACTCACTTACACATTTCTACTTTTCAAACAAATTTCATTGTTGATGAAAATACTCAAATTGATGTAGTAAATGTAAAAAAAAATATAAGAACTTTTTCTGGTTGCTTGATAAGGTAACTGCCCATGTCCAAAAGTGCATTGCCTTGGTCTGACTAGGAAAACAAGAGGTAAAAAATAGTTAGAATTTATACAAATCAACCAGCTTTTCACCATCTAATCCACATAATGTCGTGAAAAATCCTGCAGCCATCTACCACACTAACGGTCGCAGAAGTTCTCACATTACTTGTGTTATAGAAATACCATAACAGCTTTTGAAAATATACTTACAGTGTGCATTTCTAAACTTAGTAATTCTTTACTGTAACAGCTGCCAGCCTGCCACCAACTCTAAAGTCACTCTACATAGTTAGGTTTATACTTAGAAAGCTTGACATTGCACCCTCAATCCTAACCTCCCTGGTATATTTTGACAGTGGGAATCCCTCATTCTCTGCAGTGACCCTTCAAATTCTCAGCCATGGCCACACATTGTATAGCTGTCTAACATGGCTTAAGTTTCACACCATCATCACCAACACCAGATGATTCTCCCAGCATCCCTTGCAGCCCGGGCGTTTGAAGCCGGAATGTGTAGTAGGCATGCCCTGTCAAAGCGTAACGTGAGAAAGGTGGACTATTTCTCTCTTTCTTTTGTAACACAGTTGTCATTTCCGCCAGCTGCTTCTTTTAGAGAGCAGAAGAGACATCCGAGACTCCACTTCCAGCTATACAGGCCATCAATGGACTAAGAAAGAAGGCCAGGAAGTAAATTTAGGTTGGCGGAATAAGGAAGGAAGGCTACAAAAATGCCTAATAGCCCTCAGTGGACCACCTTGGGATATTGTCTAAACGCCTGGCTCAATGAACTGTTTATTATGTCCAACAGGGGGTTTCCATAAACTTGTTGAGAGCTGAGGCTTGAAGTTTTGACTCCAAATAAAAGTCGTTTTCTGTAGTTTGTATGTGTCAGCAGAATAGCCACAGTGTGAGTACAACCAGGGGGTGGCTTAATCTGTCATGAGTACAGTATGCTGGCACTAATTAACAGCAGGCATTGTCTGACCACAGACCGGAGAACGTGGATAATCCTTTGCTAATGGCACAGATTCCTGGCATTAGGAGAGACGCAGTACCAACAACAGAGCAAAGTGATAAACTTGGATTGTAATTGGACACATGGCAAGGGATACAGTCAGAGTTAACCTAAAATACACAAAAAATCTGATTGAATATTGTTGCTGTTTAGCTACATTATCTATGTGTAAACTGTAAAAGTAGCAAATAGCCGAACATATCACCCACCATGTTCATATTGGCAGAGCTGAAAAGAGTTTATAACTTTGTTTTGTTCAAATGATGTTTTTCCTAATCTAGTGTGAATTTAGGCTGTATATGTTGATTGCTAACTTAACATTAGCGCTACAAACACCTTGTTTGTAATGTTGCTATCAGTTTAGACAGCTCAAATTCAATAGGCCTATGTAAATTCTTGAAAATAATATGGGTAAACCAAACAAATAACTTTGTGTAATTAGTCTTTAATTAGATATCATGTTAGCTTTTACGTACAATATTATTATTAATTTACACAATTGATAAAGATCTAATTGTGCCCCCTTGTTGTCTGTGTTTACATTTCTGGTGTCTGTGAAAGCTGACTCCTGTCTATCAGCCTGAGTCCATCACCTGCATGGGGCTGGCGTGTTGTGATAACCTCCTGCTGACAGCATGCTGTTGACTTTAACCCAAACATGTTACATCTTTTTGTCTCCACACAAAAGACCTCTAGATGTTTGCTCACCTTGCGCATCGGCAGGACCTCAAATAATGTAACTGTTTGAAGATGCCGAGTTTTAAATATGGTTTGCTGTTAATAATGTTACAACTGCAAATTGTGACTTCACTTACCCACTACTAACAACTTACTTATCATCTGTGTTGAGTATATGATGCTAACCCTAACACATAATTAACTTGTATGACTCTTTTGTGTCGCCACAGTCACATCCAATCGTGAGATTATGTGCAGAGAAAATGAAAGCGCGCTTAACCTAATACTCCAGAAGTCAGCCAGCCTTCACCTCGCCTGCCCTACCTGACACACAGACTTAATGACTGTGGTTCAAATCCTCATGGTCTGCCAGTTTAATATCAACCAACCTGTGATTACTGCTCCCACCCCAGATGTTAGGCCTCTGTGATTACGGCAAATCAACAATCGGATATTTGTTGGCTTGTTGAGGTTGTGGTTGTAGTTTAGTGGAAAATAGTTGGTAATGGATATATAAGACACCAAACTCCTAACTTAGATTGTAGTATTAAGTGTTAAAGAAAGCAAAAAATAATGGTGGTATGACATTAGTGTTGTCATAAGACAAAAATTCCAAACTCGATTTCAATACTAATAAATAGACTCAATACTCAATGCCAATTCTGATACAACCATGATAATTAAAAAAAAAAAATCCTCTTTATTTAGACAGTAGAATGTAATTTTCAACAGTAAATCATAATACTTTCTTTTATATTACCATGTGGCCTTATATCTGTGTAATCCCTCAGTCGTTCAGGTAGTGGTCCGTGGGCGTATCTTTATAAAGCTATTCAGGAAAGGTTAATTTCTGTCAAATTTCTGTTCAAATCTAGTTTCAGTTCTAGTTTTAGTATCGATTAGTAGGATTAGGATTTTCTATACTTTTGACAACCCTACATGACATACCAAATTTCATGCAATCCACCCTGAGTTGGAAAGTATTTACGCCTAATTTTCTTGCCAATTGTTACATTTAGTTACTGTAGGCTAATTGAGGAACCTGTCAGCACAACTTAGCTTTTTATCTAACTAGATTTATGGTAGATTTTGGTGCTAAAAATTGTATCATGTTTTTACTATTCTAATCTTGTTTATCTCCCGCATTCACAACCACAATCCTTCAGCGTAATTTAATACATTCCCAATTCCACAGAAATATTAGTCATCTGCACAGGATCATTTGTAATACCTGTCTTGTTGAACTTTAAGCCATGCTGTATCAAATTTAATGCTACGTTGTCGTGCCATGTAGGTGGCACTGATCTTCTGGCTTTAGATTTGCAAAAATATTGTGGTAAAGTTGCATGTCAGGACGTTCACAAGTGGAATACAAACAATAGTTTCAGCTCTAAATTCCTCCCCTTATGCAGTATAAAAGTATAAATTGTTGCTATGGTTCTTGGTTACAAGGATTGTTGATGCTTTTAGAAGTTCAAAGGTCAAAGCCAAGATAGCTGGCATCTTGATAATGGCTCCACACTCCACAACCAGACTACTCTGCCCCAGATATACCACATAGCTCCCCTGTCTCCGTGAGGCCTGACTAAGCTGCATTCCTAAAATATCTGGATTCCGACTGCCCTCATCCTGCTCCTCACATCAGCACAGAGGGGTTTGCTGATGTCCCATACCCAGAACCAGGAGTGACAGATGGCTGTCGCTGAATCAAGGGATCTTCCAAGAAATCCAATCACAGAGGCTGTATATTTTTGCCCCTTTACCCCCTTCAGTAATCGTTTTATTAAAAGGTATCATAATCCATGTCTTCAGCTATAACCCTGTAATCACTCTTGAACATATATGATTGTGTGCCAGTTTGCCAGACATCTGCATTCACCATCCTCCATTGTGAGCTTGAAGACATGCAAATTTTCTTTAATGGATTCATTAATGAAACAGCAGTACATGAGTTAAAGAAAGCGGGCCACCATACCATACACGTTATTGTAAATTATGTTGTCATCACTGGTTCTATAATGGAATTCACCGCAATGCTTTGGTACCATTCAGTAGCTTGGAATTGTGTTGTCATTGTATTTTCTGTTAGCCTAATACTGAACCAGTGTAGTAGATTTTAAGATGCTAAATACAGGGCTCATTCAAAAGTATTCTGATACTAGAGAGTGATAAATGTATTTACCAGTATGGACCCAGCTGTTTTTATTTAATGTTGTTTTGGTTGTGGCATCTCTGTGGATGTTTTGGACTGCTGCTACAAAAATGGCAGATTTTGTCAATAATGGCATAATAACTTGTCAGATTTGGTTGTTAATAACTTGAGAGAAAGAATGGAAAAATGTCTTGGTTTTTAAGTATAAAAAGAAATTGAGCGTGACATTTTTCCATCATTGAAGCACATGTCGGGATGTCTCCTAGTATTAGCGACGGAGCTTGCCTGCGGGCTGTCCCATACTAAATCTGTTTATGGCTTCCTCTGCTGGGGTCCATGCAGTTGGAGTCTGGAGTCAAGAACAATTAATGAACTGCCTCTCTACCCTTCTCTCATTTTTTACCCTCTTGACCCCTTCCCCCCGCTGACAGACTGGGGGAAGCCCTGTATCTCCCCACGGGACTCCTCCCTCTCCATTAGCTAATTTCTGATCAGCTGCTCCCTCCATCATTTATTCATACGTCGCCCTGCACAGATGTTGACACTGGCCTTTAATCATGTGATGCCTGCTCCTGCTAACAAATACAAGCACCCATAAGCCCTACCGGATGCCGTGCTAACCTAGCACCATGTGTCCTTGTAATAACAAGGCAAAAGAGGGCATTAGAATAGAACAAAGGGCACATCTTTTTATATTCTATTGTGTAATCTTGGGCCTATATTCTATGTTGTTGTTGTTGAAGCAAAACCAATATGGTTAAAATATGTTTTCAACTAAACAGGAAGCGTCTTGACACGTAAAAAAAAGTTGCCAGCCAGGTCTTCACTTTTTGTTTGCTCTGGACGTTGTGCTATTATAAATAGCCTAAAAGAACATAAAAACAAAAGTTTATACACAATAAAATGCAATTTCTCATTTTGCCAATGTGTGATCTCTGATTCAAAGACACAATGTTAATCACAGTAAACTTGATAGTTGCTGATAAGGTTGTTGGTAAGTAGCCATAGTTGCTGGTAAGGTTGTTGATAAGTTTGTTGGTAAGTAGCCATTTGTATATTATATATTGTTGGACCATATTAGAAAAACAGCAACAATAACAATTCAAATGTCACAACACAAACATTTTTTAAACATCAGTTATATTTCATTCATTTCTTGTTGTATGTCATTAGATCACTCTTATCCCAACGCTTGCCCCACTAAACAACTTGTGGCCTAAACCCCACAGGGACCTTTGCCCAGATTCCCATCCCATCTACGGTCAGCCCTCAGTTTAATTCCATCATCTAACTATATGGATTTCACCTCTTTTCACTCACCAGAGATTTACGTACAATCCCTGAATTTGGCTTTTTTTGAGCATGTGTCGGGTCCATGCTTACATAATCTTACCATAAGGGTATCACACTCCTTCATTGGTCACATGGGACACTGTGACCTTATTAAACTGGGCGAAAGTGAGTAGAGAACACTATTGAAATTGCACATCTGTCGGACCACATTGAAGGGTCATGAAAGGTTTGTGCCGAGACCTTAAGCCTCCCGCAATTCTTATGGAAATGGCGTATGTCTTGGCATGTGAAGGTTAATCAGGGGCAAGTAGGGAATACAATATACTAAAAGGGAAAATGGGGTTGAGGAAATGGTAGCAGCTAATTAAGCAAATGTGGAATTGGTTAGTGAAAGAATAGCTATAGAGTTTCCTTGGATTCTGCATTGGCTTCTAACTTGATTTTGTCTATTCCATTTTGTCAGGGATCCAGAATGGCCTTATGTCTTGGACCAACTTTGCCATTATTCGCTTGTCACTGCTGTCGACTGGGCACCCGTTCACTCACCGCTTCATAAAGTCCCTCTGATCCAAGAAATTAGCCTTGTTTGTAGCTAATTGTTGGAGCTAGGCCGAGCTAATTAGCTTTCCTTTGTCCCCTTTGATGCGATCATTTGATACCCCTAACCCGTGCCATGCTGAGAAGGAGTGCCACAGTGGCACCTTGCACAGTGTATGCACTTAAAAATTAAAGACCTGTTCAGTGAATCTCCGAGTCTGGTGGCATTAGACAAGCGGCAGTAACCAAAGACTTTGACATAGGGACCGCATCATTCGTCCGGAGTGGTTTCCATGTCAAAGAGCATGATGGGATGGCAGTGTGCGGCCTATTGTATAGCTTCAAATTACCATTGTTTGGTAGCACAGCAACTACAGCAGTGCGTGCACCCAGTGACATGCAGTATGGAGAATGACTTGGAAATGTCATTGCACACGTTTGCTTTTTATGGAGTGGTGAAAACATCTGGTCAGCAGTATAGAGGATATGGCTAAGTCAGATCCAGCCTTGAGGTAATATGGTTCAGCAATGTTAAAAAGACACTATATTGTGGTTTTGATCTAAAATTGTAGCTTCAGAAATCAATATCTGATTATTTTTTGATATGTTTAAAAATGTGCACTTGGGATGGTGACTGCTTAGACAAGTCAGCTTGAAATGGGTGACAGCTGTTCTTCATTTGACAAAGTGAGACTGATGCTTCTTTGCGCAGAACTATCCAACTGGCACAAGGACCACTGAAACAATTTGTTTGACATAAGGGAATGTGTACGTCAAAAACTGAAACAGTATTATTGATTATTCAAATTCTTACAAATGAAATTATCTTAAGAAGCCTTTTGTTTATTATTACATGTAGACATTAAATTTTGATTTCACTCAGCAGAAAATGACAAAAAGGAGGATTTAACACTGATGCCTTTGCCAGCCTCTGTCGTGTTGTTACCCGTGCGTGTGTGTGTGTCCCAGCTGGCCTTTGTTTGTTGGATTTCCGCCTGGTTAACTTAGTCAGAGATGCCTGCCTTTGTCTGGACTTTACTGACGAAGCTTCTGAGGATGGTGGGGATTGGGGGGAGGAGTTTTGGATGGACCATCTGTTGCTGAAACAATTCTCCTCTCCATCAGCCGTCAATCTTAAAACAGGACACACATGAAAAGGCTTTCTGACTCTATTGTCACAGCACAAGCGTTTTATGATTGCTTGCCATATGACCACAGAGTAAGAATAAGATGCCTAATTAAACAGCAACTCAAGACAAGATGTTTTGATTACCTATTTTTGTTAAATGATTTGTCAGTTCTTTTTTTCTTCTACTGCCCAGTACTTACACAATAATTAAACTGGGAATACTCAAATGACTCTCAATCTAGATTATATCAAACAATCTCTTTCTTATTGCAGGATAGGGCACATGCCTTGGCTGAGGTCTATGCTCTCCGAGTGTTTATAATTGATTCATTTTGCGGACTCATTTTGCGGACTCATTTTGCGGACTCATTTTTTATGACGTGACATTCTCATGTGACAGTTATGCAAGTACCGCAGGTGTAATGAAGTCGTCACAATCTGCAAACAAACAGAACAGTGTGGTTCCAACATACAGCTGTGTCTCGATTTGCAGCAACTCTCTCTGATACTATGTCAGTGCTTTAGGTGTTATAACTTGCCCACAGTTGTTTGCTAATCTGTTTTGTTTGTGTTTCGCCCCCAACCACAAGTGCATAATCAGTGAAAGACAGACATGAATCCATGTGTGATTCTCGGTTACATAAGAGATACTGATCTTCTTAAAATCTATGCAGTAAATCGTATTAAACTTGCAGCTGACCTCATAGGTTTTCTTTCACGTGAGGCAGCTTTTGTTTCTTGTTTTTTTTTTTTTTTCTTGGGTAAACCAGTGCCAGACACAGACAGTTATTATATGGTAGAAATGTGGTGTTTTTTTTTTTTTTTTTTTTTTTTTTTCTTGGGTAAACCAGTGCCAGACACAGACAGTTATTATATGGTAGAAATGTGGTGGTTCATGCATATTGTATGAACTCTGAACTCCACTGACAGAAATTTGGCTGTAGACCTCTTGATTAAAAAGACCAAAGCATATCATTTATGATATTGATTAAAATTAGATTAATTTTACACCGTTTATTCATACACTTTTTTCTCTTCTTTTCTTAAACACGCTACAACTTGCAATATAGTTGACTTGTTGCCTAGCAAAGACACATCAAGTAAGCTGAAACCACAAGACAGCCCCCTCAGTAAAATGCTGGTGTCCTGGTGTTAATGTTTGTGTACCTCCTGCTCCAGACAATAGAAGGTGGGACATATCAGGTGGCTGCACCCTTCCTCTCTCCCCTTGGCCTCATCTTAATTTGAGCAGCCCCTTTATCCCACTGCAGTCCCCCGTGGGCCCAGTGCTAGATTTAGCCATGGCCCATTAGACCCCATGCAGGAAAAAACGCGTTGAGTGAAGTAGCTGGCGGCGCTGAGGGGCCAGTTGGTGTACAAAGAGCAGGCGACGGCACTAAATGCAGTTTATTTGTGAACTGGTGATTCCTTTTTTAAATTTTATGGCTGCTGTTTTAATCACCCACGTGGACTGAACCAGTTTTTTTATAGTTTGCTTGTAGTAGTTTGCTTTGCTTGAAGATAAATTATACAAAATTTACTCCACCATGTTATAACATTGCTCCCTCCTAAAAACAGACCTGGAGTTGTATTCAGCTTCATTGACACTTGTTTGATAAATCTTGTCCATTAAGTCCGCTCCCCCTGTGCAGTCACCAACTACTTGATTTGAATTTTCCCAGGATTGTGATGTCACAGGTAGAGACCCTGTGCATCCATAAATCATCACCAGACTCCTTCTAAGCATTTCTGCCTTCTACTGTGTGCTTATAACATATTGTAAAATTTCTAGTATAAAGTATAAATAGGTAGTTGTTAGATTTACCTAGCTAAGTTTTGGCATACAATCGCCACCTTAATAGCACCGCCATCTGTCACTTATTACCAGATGATCTTCGTGAATAAGGCCAGTCTGGCAGGCCTGTCAGATCTGTCAGTGTAGGGCTGTAAGCGTATATGAATTTGTGGACTATGGAAAATTACATTATTGTTTTGCTCCATTGCCTACAAATGCATGTGGTCCATGTCCCAGCCCTGCCGATGACAAGTTCTCTTCAGATGAGAGAGTGCACACGTGGATAGATGCTGTTAATAGTTAATGAGGATTGATGTCTGAAAGTGGTGACCTTGTATAGGGTTTCCTGGTGGAATCCATGCATATTGATCTCTTGGTTTTATGCTTTGTTGGTTGCTGCCTCATCCCTCCTACTTCTGTGTCCAGCTCATGATTAATGGCAGGTAGTTGACTTGTAAACCAACTGCTTTAAAGCCTGTTCATAATTAGGGGAAAGTCCCACTTCAAATGACCCCTTTCGACAAATAGTCTACTACATGAAACTACATGTATAGCAGCAAGAAGCTATTTCCTGCCATTATTAAAAAATACTGTCTCTTCCGGACATAAAGGGAATGGATACTAGGCTATGGTTTCGTTTTGGTGGGAAAAATACATTGCAGGTTTCAATCTGTACTGGGACTTCAGGGGGTTGGGGTCAAAACATATAATTGTTTACCCCTCAATTAAATGTGCCAGTACTTTGAAACCATGTATGTAATATTGTGAGGTGCTGCCATGTGGTTTGATGTCACTTTCCTGACCTTCCAAAATTTGTTATGTTAGGCGCCACGTTTGCGGCTGGGCTATCATTTAAGGTCCTTTGTATCACAAACGTGTCCATTGAGTGCCAGGGCTATAATTGTATTTTCCTTGACTCGGAGGAAATGACAGTTGGTCTGAGCAATCAGCCTGAGATTCCTGTTATTGCTTCTGTTAATAAGCCAATGCAAAACATGTCTGGGAATGTGGTCATATAGCCATGGATACAACAACATGCTGCAGACCAAATAATAGGCCATGTATATCAGTTTTAAAGCTTTTTTGAGCTTTGAACTATGTTATGTTGTCCTCTCATCAAAAACATACCTGGAATTGTGTTTTGCATCATTCACATTTCATTAATCCATTAATCCAAAGTCTTTTTCAGAGCAATCGAAAATGCTCCATTACATTTTGCCTGGATTGTTGTGTCACAGGTAAAAATCTGGCTGCTTCCTGCAATAATGGCAAGTCCATAAACCATCACCAGACTCATTCTGCTGTTAAATTCTGTCCAATGAACGCATGCATGGCTCTATCCTAGCATTCCTAAGGTTTTCATTTGTTTGCTTGCTTTAAATTTAGAAACACTCAACCTTTTACAACCTTTATTGGCTAATACAACATATTTCCATTCTGTAGATTTAAATGATACAAAATGAAGTGCTCAATTAGAGACTGAACTTGGTGTGACTGTTTATTGAGGTTATATGAGTGGTAGTTTGAGAGCGACACACCCTCAAAGTCAGGCTTGCTGTGCAACTTTTCTGACACTTTAATAAGAGGATGACCTTGCCAGTTTGGTGCGGTACAGCGCAGCAAATATAGTGTGTGATTTTAAAAAGTGTACAAATGGAAAAGTACGCACAGCACAGCTACTTCTATGCAACTAACTATTACTACCAACTATTCTATCTAACTGCTATGACTGCCTGCTATAGCTAACTTCCATAGTAATTACAAGTCTCATGCACTTAATTGTTCAATATAAGGTTTATTTAGCTCTTGTTAGCACTCAGCTTTATCCTATATAAAGTATGGGGGAGATTGGGGTTGGTTGTCACACACACCATATCTCAACTTGTGGTGCATTTGAGGAAAAAAAAAAAAAGTTGCAGTTACATATTCATAAACTGTACAGAAATTCACCAGCTATTTTAGTAGAAAGTCGTTGTGAAGAGAGGACATCAAATCCAAGACTTGGGATTGGTTGTCACAAGTGAAAAAAATCTATTCAGTGAATCAAAAAAAAATTGAACAGAATAACGCACAGGCCAGTAGGTGGGCTATTTTGTTGCCTGAGACAATAAGCTTGTGAGAATTTGATTTTTTAAGCTATTCAGATTATTGTAAAACTGTGACAGTCAATCGCAATCTCCCCTAGTTCTAAGATTCTCAAAGTATGTGCACAGTAAAAAAAAAAAAGCTTACTTAAAAAAAAAAAAAAAAAGCGTTTGCAGCACAGGAACTGCAGTTATTGGTTGTGGTTAACCTTGCTAAATGGGCAGTTTGTACTAGCTTGATACTTTGAGCTTGAAAGTTGGTTAGCATCTTTTGTTATAGTAATTAACAAGCAAGGAACATGAAATTACTCTGCTCATAGTAATTAGATCACACCAAGATAGTATTTTTTTACATTATGAATAATCTTATGAGTTTTCTCTCCTTAAATCTGACATAAACAAGTGGGTTAAAACTGTCTTTCAAATGCTAATGCACAGTTTTGAAGTATACTGTATTTGTGTCCAGATGCTAAGAGTGTGATTGATGGCTCCTTTGTTTTGCAGGGGGCCCGTGTCTGGCTACGGGACAAAGAGCAGCTGCTCCCCTCTACAGTCAGCTCCTGTGATGATTCATCTCTGGTCCTCACCACTGACTATGGCAAGGTAAGCACGCCGATGCTGAATAATGCATTTCGCTAATGGTCACCTTAAACAGCCTTTGGGCTGTATTTGAATTTGTACAAGATGGCAGTTTGTAGTATTTTGATCCCTAAAATAGCTGCCATAATGCACAAATGAATTGAATTTAGCCTCCTAACATCAACACCTTTTATGCTGTCTAAAGAATGACAGGAATGGGTTTCTCAGTCAATGGTCTAGGCTTATCTGTGATGTAGAGCAGACTGGTCTTTGTGTTGGGAGGAAATCCTCTGCGGACTTGGGCCTGTATGTATCTGGGATTGTTGTGGAGAGACAGGGCCGATGACAGATGGTCAGAAAACACAGAAAAGGCGGAGTTTGTGAACCACTCGGATACGTCTCGTCTTCAAACACACACTCCGCTGCAGGTCTGGGTCAAGGCAATAGGAAGGAACAGGCTGTGTCTGTAGATACGCTCTGTCCACAATGCAACAAAAGCCTTTGAAATGTTATTACAGATACCCTAGAACTGCATGTGTGTGTCTTATTTGCTACTGTTCTACCTTGAATATACTCATTCACTTATCAGTCAGCAGCAGTACTTTTAAGGTCATCTTAAAATACAGTTCAAGCATTGATGTTTACGCATGGTTCTGATCTTTCTGACTGTTGCGTGTTTGAAAGAGCTAAGTGCCAGTAAAATAAAAAAGATGCAAGCGTATCTATAAAATTTAAAAACTATAAATCAAACAGCTAAATAAAAGATTGATGTTGTCTACCTAAGCACCCACATTACATATTGTAGTTGAATGACTCAGTCCAATTTGTTGATGCACAGTTTGTAATTTTTTGTAGCTCATGACAAGCAAATATAAAGTTTATAGATAAGAAATTATACAAACAAATCCATAAAACTGGGTCCATAACAAGTCATTTCCATTGGTAACGCCCCATTGGTGAAAGGCAGAAGACACACATGACTTTTCACACACTAGTGGGCCATTGCCACTGGACTACTGAGCAATTGTTGTGAATAAAAAGCACTGAACTATGCATCTGTAACTTTTATGGTTCCAAAATGTCAGGAGACCCCCTTGGCCTTTTCCAGTGTGATGCTATGAGGAACTTGATTTTTGGTCTGAGGCATGAGCTCATCTGTTTGTCCCTGAACCATGAGAGGAACTGTGAGCGACCTGGAAAAAGAACAGGCCATGGAGAATTCACTTCTCTGGGGCAAAGGTTGATGACGTGAAGACTGTTTATTATGTATTATGACTCTTAAGGGGTTAAAGACTACAACATGTGGTTTGCATGACAGCATGGCAGGTTTCAGATTTTATGATTGGAAAAGATGTACACACAGACTGGTGTTTCACATGTGTGGAAGAGGACTTTGTTTGCGATTAGACCAGAACATATGGCCGTCTTTGCTATGGTTAAGAAATCATTTGTTTATTATTACACAAGCTTTTTGTCAGTATTTATTCAAGATATTAATACCTTTATAATCTGTGTGGTAGCCAAGTGGTAAGAAAATAAGAAATAACTTCCAATTGCAAATGGTTTGGGAGGGAAAAACTTGCAAAAATGAAAAGGCCTATATTTTGGTGGTTGAGATCTAAGTACCACATGTTAAGTGAATAGACTGCAAAAGTAAACTCAAAGGTGCAGAAACATCATCATATACCCTTGTTTTAAAGATTACATTGTTTATTTTTGTATTAACTTTTTCAGTTTTTTGACAGTTTTATTATTAGAGGCAGTTTGCATGCTTTCAAAACATCAATAACTATACAGCTGTTTGTTACTTCTGGAGGTCTTCTTGGAGGCCTGTCAACCAGTCTTAACACCTCGCCTGTCTTTATCATTTTTAAATGCCCCATGTTCCTTATCAGAGCAGGTTTGGTGAATGCGTGGTGGCAGCATTGCTCCCTTGGGTTGTGATAGACCGATTTTTACGAGACTCCCAGACTAAGTGCTTTGGCCTGAAGATGCCCAAGAGTAGAGTGTTTCACCCACAATGCATCTGTTTAATAGCCCGACCTGGCTGCTGCTGCTACTGTCATGTTAACCATCTTAAGAGCATTCATCACTGTCTCGTCTTGGCTAACCTCAGAAGCACAGATGACCAGTAAGAATCAGGGAGCTAATGTCTTGTCTTATATGTTTTGTGTGTAAGCGGTGGGTTTTCTCAGGCCAGATGGCACCAGCAGCATGGATTAACAGTATGCGTTTTTTTCCCAAAGGAGACGGACAAGTGAAGAAAGGCAGGAAGATGCTTGGTCTCCAGGAGTAAATAGCTACTTGTGTACTGGTGATGTCATGTCTGCTTTGCTGGACAATACAAAATACAAATCTATAGCATCAAAGTGTTTAGGCTATCAAAGCACTCTTGACCAGCAATAAATTATTAATTCTTCTGCTGACTAGCAAATTGTCCTGTATGTATTATGCTGATCAAATAAAATATTTATTTAGCAATATAAAGTGCTGTGATTTAGTATTATGCAGTAGTTAATAACATTAGCAATGGTGAATTTCTGCTTGCTAATAGGACAAAACAGCAATGCTATGTTGATCACAATGGCCTGGGTGATATGATGAAAAATTTATGTAATGTATGTCATGCTCCAAATGACATGCGTTTACTCTCAACTTCTTGACTTAATCTTGAGCTTAATTCAAATTAGATTGCTGTGCCCTATAATAAACATTTTTTGTTGTTCAATATTAATTGATTGCAGCCGCTCGATGTTCTGCTCAGAGAGAGGTTACTAGTAATTATATTTTTGCATGGATTTAAGATAGATTCAAGCACATTGGAGTTTTGTTCAAAGCTTGTCAATAGACCATTGATGACCCCCAGTTTTCATATTAGTCAAAGAGGCCTTTATGGGCTCCAAGAGATAAACCATGCTAACAGTCTATGCATCTGTAATGGTGAATGCATAAATCTTATTAGAATAGTTCTTCATTTCTAAGCTACCTCTTCTAATAAAAATAAAAACAGACTTTATTAGCTCCAGCATCACTATCCCAATCTCTAACCCCCCTGGCCTCCCTGGGGTCTGGGTGGGATCCTGTGACAGATGGACACTGGGAGACACAGCGTTAGTCAAAGTGAATGGAGAGGGACAGGAAGGCGTTTGTGTGCACGTGCCACACTTCTGGACCATGTGTCTGTGTAATAATGTATCCTTTGGGGAAAATAGGGCCTGCCCCCGCCCCGCTGTGAATATTCAGGCCTGTTGGCTAAACAAAAGCAGCACGGGTCGCCCGGGTGTGGCCGCACTGAGGCAAAACAAAAGGAAGACAGCAAGACAAATACCGGATCATTCAAAAAGGCAACATGTGATTTTGGGATGTATGATTAAAATGTCATGTCAAAGATACAAGCACATAGGAGGGGGGAGTGTTCTTTAGTTTGTATCAGTATTCAAACTGTGGAGAAAATACATCCAGTGTTAATGTGTACTGTGTTTATTACAATAACAGAGAGATGTATGGTTTTGCATTTTTTTTCAAGTAAACTTTATTGTCTCTTTAATCTTGACAAATCTTTCATCCAATGGCACAGAGGCAGCCTATCAGAACGGAGATATAACACTAGCCCTCTAGTCCATAATATGCTGTCATTGTGGACTAAATGCGCAATAATTTTAAAGTACCAGCTAGATTTGATTATGGTCTTTTAAAGGTGCACTAGTAACATTTACAATCGAGAGTCCGCCACCCTGAAAAAAGTATTGCTATGCTTGAAATGTTCACAAACAGATGACGCCACCAGGCCAACTTACAGGTTAGAGGTGACCCCAATCATAGTAATACTTTTTAACAAGGTGTTTTAGTAAATAAAGGCACCTGTAATTGAATACATGCAAAAGGGATTAGTTTAATGCCATACTAGGGAACACACAACGACGCAAAGAGGTAACAGCTCGCAGGTAGCAGACCACCCACTGGAAATTTTACTCTGTGCACCTTAACATTTTGTGGTGGTTCCAAAACTGTCACCAAAATATTTGCCAGACATTTGTCTTTGGTAATTCAGTGATTATAGCGAAAGAAAAATTAAATTCATTTTTTTCTTTTATGAATCATACCTGGGCGACTGAGGGATTACACAGACATAATTCAGTGATTGTTATCTTCAGGCTTAGTCACTTTACTCGGAATGTTGTGTCACATTTGTATTAACCCTATTTGACGTATGACTGTAGTGTTCACATGAAGCAGCGTATGGCTTGACTAATTTGTCCTCTACACAATTTCAGTAATCAGTAATCACCAGTTAGATAAGCTCTCCATAGGTCATACTCGGATATTACTTATACTGATATGTACTTTTCTCCCATAGACTGTATATATAAATGGACATAGCTAACCTCCTAGCCGCCGTGTTCCAAATAGGAAGTGAGCATGGGCGCGCTTCCAACTCCATAGACTCTGGCTCCAATTCATTATACATTAGAAAACTGTCAGCCCTCTCTCTGTAACTTCTGCTGTCAGGCTCATCGTTTTGGTCTTAAAATGTTCGTATTGACTTGCTCTACACGATCCTGGTATGTTTATTTCGCTTATGGTCTCCATAACTCAAGATATGAACAGTAATAAGAGACAAATCAGCTGCCTTCTTTCCCCGAGGTTGCTCCCGCTAGCGTTAGCAACAGGGTTAATTGACAGCTTTGCGGGGGGCACTGGGAAGGGGCGTTACCTTCAATAGCTTTGCTCCAGATTGGCTCTTTGGTTGCTATGATACTCGCGGTCAGAATTCCAAATATGGAACTCGGCTCCAAATTCGCCCCTATAACTGCTCTAGCCTCGATGAGCTTCATTTGACTGGAGCTATGGATGACATCACACTCACTTCTTTATACAGTCTATGTTTTCTCCCCAACTTTTTCCCCACAAACTGCCACTTAAGTGCCACTTAACTATGATGAATATTTACTACAAGTTACTGTCCCACCAAACCAAGTAATAATTAGAAAAACATGAAACACTCCTATATCATCATCATCTAAAAATAAAACCATTGGTCTCTAAGAAGTTGTTTCTTTCAATGGTTGAGATCAATATGTCTGTCCACTGTCTTACATCAATGTTTGTCTGGCTTTTATTGGTGTTTTCGATTGTAGAAGGAAAAAGTCTAGGCATTAGAGGTCCATGTGGGATTAAAATGGACACATTAAAGATTTGTGGTAGTATCAAGACTGTATCTACTTTCATATTCCAACTTAGATCTTTTTCAGGTCAGTAGAGTCAGCCAGTTATATGGAAAGTAATTTATAAAAACATTTAATCATGCGTTGAGAATTCAAAATGTATCCCACGATCAAAGTGAGGAATATGAGGAGCGTAATAGGGTTTGATGCTCAGATTTCTCAGAGTAGTTTTCAAGTGTTAAGTTTCAGGCATGAGAAGAAAAAGATGGCCCCCGCCTCAGGCAAAAAGTGTGACATTAGAACGAAACATCATCCCAAAAAGATAAGAAAGAAGCATCATGTGGTTATGGGGAGCAGGGGTACAATGGCACACAAACATTCACAATGAAAAGGCAATTCATAACATTTTGGTAGGCTTTGGTGGTTACACATAATGGCCACTGTCAATTATGAAAGCCAAATTGTTTTGAAGATGGTCTGTATGAGAGTTGATTCAGTAGCTCCAAGTCATAAGCCATACCAAGTACCACCTTTTAAATATTTGAACCACCAGACCAAATTCTTGTATGTAGCTTTTCTGGTAAAGGGTACGTTCTCATGGAGATGTGATTGCTATGCCTGGAATGTTCCGCAGTATGGTATTAAACTTGCATTTATTTAATTGCAGATGTTGTTATAGCTCAAAAACAGTGTGAGCGGGATCACCTCTTCACAAATCTGACCTGTAACTTGGCCTGGTGGCGTCACTTGCTTGTTTCCATGGAGACTGATATGTTTAATACCATTTTGTGGAATATTCCAGGTAAATAACCTTGGAGACCAGCAGGTGACAAACCTTGCACCAGAAAAGTTGCATAGTGTACTTTTATATGGGATTCAGTTAGGTCTAAACCTGGACTAACAGTTATGACAGCAGCTTGTAATTGAAACTGATAAAGAATATAGCTGATCAATAAAAACAGATCATTAGCATTTGAGTAAGAATTGAATTGATGGAAAACTGCTAAACTAACACCAGGATCACATGCATTTCAGGTCATGTTTGTCCTAGTCTGCCATGAAAAAAGGATATTATAATGTTTGCAGAAGATTACCAAAATAATTGCAATCTTTGTGATTTGAAAGCTCTCACATTTTGAAGTGTGCAGCGTTAAGAATTTAAGATATACAGATAGACAAAGACTAAAGATCCGTATTACCACAAATAGTTTTACAACCCCGGCCATAGAAGAACCCAGGTGTTGTGAATGACATCACATTAAGTGCAAGATGTAAATAAATGGATAAAATAATCAGGATGATGGAGTATGTGACCAGTGAAAGTGAGTTAGCTGTTGGCAGAAGCCCTTTGTGGTGAGCACCACATCAAGGTCACGGCGCCCGGATTGGTGTCACCACCACCCTGGAGCCAGGCCTGGGGTGGGTGCTCAACGGCGAGCATTCAGAGGCCGGGCCTTCCTCTATGGGACCCAGTCTGGCACAGCCTGAGGGAGTGACGTGGGGCGGTCCTCCCGTGGACCCACCACCTGCAGAAGGATCCGTAAGGGGCTGGTGCAGCGTGAGTTGGAGGAAGTGTCCAGGGTGAGGGAAATCTGGGAGTCCCTGACTAGACTGCTGCCTCCACAACCCGGCCCCGGATACGCAGAAGATGGATTGATGGATGCAGTTGGCCGTTGAATCATGGCCGGCGTGAGAAGGAGAGAGGGTGGAGATCCAGATGGCTGTAAATCTAGGACCTCCTGCTCCATCTATGACATCACTGTATCCACTCTCCCCCAGAGGCACTGTCTTTTCACAGAGCAGTTAGGAGAATTACAGATGACCACACTGTTGTGTTGTGGGGCTATTGTGTCAGTATTACACCCATCCTCTAATGGCCTGATCAACAAGAAGAGGGTGACGTCATTATTAGAAAATACAATCAGCAAATGCATGTAGTCATCAGTTCTAAAATACCATTTCTATTTATTTCGATCTGTTGTATTCAATAACCCTTATAAGTTTTATTGGTCCCTGGAAGACAATGTTTTGCATATAATTTGTGACCTCTTTTCCCCTTTTTTTTACCCAGAATGCCACTTCCAAATAAGGGTTTAAAATGATATTTCTGCACTTTTGCGGATTATTTCATAGTCCTCTCACATTTTCAACCTCAATTATTACTTACCAAGACTTCCCCACCCTTATATCATGCTTTAAAATAGATGTGTATTATCAACAAACAACAATAAACAAAACAACAACTTCAAACTTCAAACTACAACTCCCAGCAGCTCCTTAGTTTTCCGGCTGACTCAGTGTTTGTGTGGTTCCCAGATGTGGCACTATTGAAGGGGCCAAAAAAGCAGCAGTAATGTCCCGGGACACCACAGCCCCAGACCCTGTGCATCAGTATCGACCACACTATGGTTCCCAGCAATGCAACTAATGAACTCTTACGTCATCTCTTAGTACACATCAGTTTAGTTTATGACTTTAAATACCATTTAAATTTATATTTTATGCCATGATGTTGAGATGTTTCAGCTTTTTGAAATAACCCATCAGCAAAGTCAAGCATGTCTAAGTGATTCACCTTATGTGCCGGGTCATCCCAGTGCGTGCGTTGAGATTAGATCTGAGTAAACTTGCCCTCTTTGTTGTATACTTGTGAAAGAGTTTATAGCTTAAAGGAGTGGAGACATACAAAAGTCCTATTGCATTTAATCTGTAATGAGTCAGTATGGTGTCAGAGTTCAGTATGGTTTGGGAAAGTTTTAGCTTAACTTAAGATCAGAAGTGAGTACATTAGCGGGACAGCTCATGCTAGAGATCAGAGAGATTTGGACAAGCATGAGAAAAAATTATATTTGAAAGGTTTTGGGTATGATTACTTAACATGCAGGTGAGTCATTCATTTTACAAACATGATTTTAATATCACACACATTCACCTTTACCTATGAATATACAGCCTTTTCTTAGCTTTAAAATCCAATGTGACCATGCCGATCCAACTGAAATCCACAAATGTTGTTTTTTGTTCAAGATAATATATAACAAACTCTTTATTATGGCAATCTGTGGGAAAATTTGCTAAAATGCGCCTGTAATGTAAGGGTTGGGGTTTAAATATCACAGCAAAAGTGATTAGTCTTAAAACGTATCAAAAACATGCAGATATATCAGTGTATACCGTAAAATGACACTGTTATTTTTTTGTATCATCCCTTAACGCAACCTTTTCAATGAAGTAGTATTTCTAAGTTCTCCAAATCTCCAAAATAGGGTTGTCAAAATCAGATACTAATCGATACTAACACTAGTATCGAAACTCGATACTCATTTGAGCAAGTATCGATACTAAAAAGTCACTTTCACAGGACAAAAATGAACCTGAATATGTAGCTTTAGAATGATCTTGAGCTGTATAAGACACATAGACTAGTATATGCCCACGGACCACTATGGAACCTATCCTGTATAAGAACATAGACTAGTATATGCCCACGGACCACTATGGAACCTATCTGGATGACGATCACACAGACATAAGGTCAAATAAAAGAAAGTACTGTTGTTTAATGTTGAAAATGACATTCTATTGGGTAAATAACAAGTGTTTTTTTTATTATCATCGTTATAGCCTATTCCTTTGTTTAATTTTTAGTATCGTGACTACACTACTTCAAAACATATATATAAACATAATAAGCGAATATCTCCCATCTCTGTATATTATCACCACATTTTGACGCTGTTATAAAACTATAGTGTCACCTTCATATCCAGTGACCAGACATAATAAAGATACGGTGTAATGTGACTCACGGCTGTTATACTGACTCATGTGTGGTGTGGGTTACATGTATTTTCTCGAAGCTAAGTTCTTCTAAATGCGCTCTCGTTCCAGGTAATGTACCTCCAGAGGGCCCAGCTGAGCAGGGAGATGGTGTACGCCATGCACCCCAGCAGTATCCAGGGAGTGGAGGACATGTCCACCCTGACCGAGCTGCACGAAGCCGCCATCATGCATAACCTCTACCTCCGCTACCAGAAGGACAGCATCTATGTGAGAGGATACTGTTACTGTCAATAGACTCAACCTGGAATGTAGCACCCACCAGTGAATATGAGTGATGTTTGTAATGTGTATAAATTAGTTGCTTAACACCTAGTTTACCTTTGAAAAGTACTTTGAAGTTAAGTTAGTGCAAATTAATTATATACTTACTTTTCTGTTATGATACTAGATGCTGAAAGAAATCACGTTAACCTACCTATTCATGGGTTTCAGCTTCTTGATATAGGTGACATTTTGAGGACTTTTCAAAAGATGGAATATTTTGGTTTAAATTGTGATTTGTTATGGCAACGGTGCTAATTTTATTTTTCATCATTCTGAAACCTATAGATATCAGAACTGGCATAAGACATGGAAATATTTTAAAAAGTACTATTATTTTTTGTTGTAAATTCCAGTCTATTGTCTAAAAGAGAGCATTTATTACTTTCATTGTGGTACGAAAATCTGACCTTATCAAGCCTTAGTATCGAAAACTAGTTTGAAATTTTAATATCGTACAAATTCTAGATTACTACTAGATTGTTTAATGTGTGAATGGAAATAGTAATAGTAATTGATTTTATTTATAACGCTGTTTATGTCTGACAAACAAATACAAAAGGGTTAAAGCAAAAATGACTAAAATAAATCTACTGTGAGTAAAAGAAGATATACTTATGTACTTTATGTCCCCTTAAACTGCCTCTGACCCATGCTTAAGAAATCCTATCCTTAATCTGGCTATGTGGGAGCTACCATGTACTTCAGTGGACCTATAGCACAGCCAAGTGACCCAAAAACACACTTAAGCGACCCAGGCAGGAGCACTCACTGTAGTGTAGCCTAAAATATTACAGATTTACTCTAAACTAGGTCATTCACAGTATCACATGGTTATACAAGAATTACTGATTTTCGATTACATCCAAAAAGCTGCATTCAGAGATTTTAAGGCTATGAACTTTAATACAGTTTAATAATCTGCTTATGTTTTTATGATTCCTGTGTCCTTACTCACCTCTCTCTGTAACTATTTTTTTTGTCAGACCAACATTGGCTCCATTCTGGCCGCTGTAAATCCCTACAAGCAGATCCAAGGCCTGTACGACAGTGCCTCCGTTGACTTGTACAGCAAGCACCAGTTGGGGGAGCTGCCTCCTCACATCTTTGCCATAGCCAACGAGTGCTACCGCTGTCTGTGGAAGAGGCATGACAGCCAGTGTGTCCTCATCAGGTCAGGACAAAAAGACATTTAGTTTGCACTGATAGATTGGAAAACTTTGAAAATGAAACATGCTCAGGGGTGAGGACCCACTTTTTTATTGCATACGCAGATTGATCAAATTTTTTTACTATAAATTCAGCTTTTTTTATGAGCCTACACGTTTTTACAATTTGAAGCCTGAAGTTTTTTCTGTTTAAAATAACTAACATTATAAGCATTTATGTAGATCTTATGTCAGTTAGTCCATGGAAATGTATTTTGGTCAACCTCTCTTTGGTCTCATTTTGCCACTATATTTTGTACATTTGATTGACAAACCTTTTAAACTTACAAAAAAATATGTACATTTTATATTATCCCAGGAGAAGATTCATGAATTTCAAATGCAACACTGTATCATATTAACCAGTTACAATAATCAACAAATAATGAACAAATAATTCAATCTATATAGTTGAGAGATGCCAGTTTAATTCAATAAAATTTCCAATGTCAAGCTTTTTTTTTCTTTTTCTTTTTACAGTGGTGAAAGTGGTGCCGGAAAGACCGAAAGCACCAAACTGCTCCTTAAGTTTCTTTCAGTGATGAGTCAGTATTCACTTGGAACTCCACCGTCAGAGAGCACCACACGAGTAGAGCAAGCACTGGTCCAGAGCAGGTAAATTCTACAACAATTAAAGTTAAAAAAAAGGTAGCCTTACATAGCCATATTGTTTTACTAATATTTATGCAATTCTTCTACAGTCCCATCATGGAGGCCTTTGGAAACGCAAAGACTGTGTATAACAATAACTCTAGTCGCTTTGGGAAGTTCATACAACTCAACTTCTCCCAGAACGGAAACATCCAGGGAGGCTGCATCATTGACTGTATCCTTCATCAGTTCATCTTATCATATTGTGTATTTACAGTATGTTAATTGTCTTGAGTATAAAGAAAATTAAATGATTTTCCTTGACATACAAAATCAGATTTGCTGGAAAAGGTAACACATTCTGTATAAATGTTTAATATGGCAACAGATTATTTTTTATTGTTGAGTTATGAGAAAAATCAAGAAAATACTATAATATTTAATATCTGGGGTTTTTTTTAGAACCGAGTAGTACGGCAGAATCCCGGGGAGAGAAACTACCACATCTTCTATGCGCTTTTAGCTGGAGCTGACAGAGACCACAGAGGTGAGTTTTTATGTGTTGTTACAGAAAATGTACTTTTGTAAAACTTATATCCCTTAAATCTCTATTTGCAGATATGTACCTCCTTTCTGATGGTGCTGAGGCCTATCATTACTTGAGTCAGTCAGGCTGTGTGCAGGACAGCAGTCTGGATGACAAACAGCTCTTTGACAGTGTTATGGTAAGGCCTTTATTAATGTGCATACGATAATAGACCACTAGAGGGCGCCAGTACTCTTCATAGGATATAGTGTAGTCCTCTTGAAGAACATATTTATATTGACATACTGAACTGCATTTGTTTACATAGTGTGTGTTGTGTTACAGGAAGCCCTCAAAGTGATGGAGTTTACAGAGGAAGAGATCAGGGATGTGTTCAAGTTGCTTTCTGCTGTTCTTCAAATGGGAAACATAGAGTTTATGACGGCTGGAGGTGCTCAGATCACAACCAATGCAGGTATATTGTGAACAATAATGTACTGGATATTTCATGAATGACACTATGCAATGGTATTATTCTACAGGCTGAAATCACACCTTCTGATTTGGTTTGCAAGTTGTAGTGAAGTGATTTAAACTTTTTTTCATATCCAATCTTATTTATGAATATGCAAGTTTATCTTAAGTATAGATAGATAGAGTAGAGTACAATTTATACTAGCAATAGTTACACAGGTACCTCTGCTCTATCCCATAATTGGTCAGTACTGGTTGACAATAGTTTGGAATGACAAAATGCAAAATTCTTCTATACATAAATTGCAAACCTATAGTTATTTACTATATATACAAGTTGTCCTTGTTTTATCGCAGTTGTGCAGCTCTAGTGATGATATACACTGCGGTATGCTCAAAATTATTATGTCTATAGTATTATCAATTAATATAGACCTATAAAGTGTATAGCCTATAGCTGTGTCTCTCAGACTGCCTCTGGTGGCACATGGGGCCCTCTGCAGTTTGAACATTTATTTGATTCAGAGACAGATCTATGCATGTGTTTTTTCTCTTTTGGGTTAATATTTATTTAAAACTACTTTATCCATTGTTTAGTCTCATTTTAGACATGGTTTAGCCCTAATTTAGGTCTGATAGAGTCTGTGTTTATGTCTGAAGCAGAAATCCAAACATTATATTAGGTGGTACTTAGTATGAAAAGTTTGAGAACCACTGCCATATAGAACACATGTTGTTTTGATGCATGTATAACCTTAAAAGCATGTAATAGGAGCCTTGAAGCTGCTTGTTACTGGCGGTTAGGCTTGTGGAATTTATTGCCAAAAGCCACTATTTACTGAAACGGATATTTGGTTTAGTGGGGTTGGCGAGCTGTGCAGCCAGTGTGTGCCTAGGCCTGATTGACATTGCGCGCACACAAGTGAAGTGGTGAACAGGCTGAAACATGAGCTCTACTTTCTTTGTCTGCAGTGTCTGACCCCTTTTCTAACGCACCACTGAACTAAAGTGACTTCTAACCAGTTTCCATTAAACCGTATAGGATCACACAGCTAGTATAAGTTACTTGAACTGTGTAGCCATCTTGTTTGTTGTACATGGTCTACATGCAACATACATTTGAGTGACTGTGTGTGTTGCAGTGGTGAACAATGTGAGCGAGCTGCTTGGCTTGGACTCCTTCCAGCTGTCGGAGGTGTTGACCCAGCGCTCCATGATTCTCAGAGGAGAGGAGATCTGCTCGCCACTCACCGTAGAGCAGGTACAGGGCTGGCAAGGAATAAGGAATTACATTATCCTCAATAATGAATAATAAAATAAAAGGAAACAAAGAGAACAATAGAGCTAGCCAGTAGGCCCATTAAGTCTGAATGTAGGCCCATTAAACCTGAAACTGTAAACAATAGCCATTTACAGTTTCAATTTAGTTAGCTCCTCCCTTCAGATAGATATAAGGTAGTGTCCACCAGTATCTGACCAGAACTGAAGAAGCGGCTTGGATGAGCAGCGAAACGTATTCACTCCTATAACTTTTTGTCCAGTTGACAGATTTAACTTTGGCTTTTACGATGGATCAGACCTGGACAACTGAGGGATTACACAGACATTATCCCCAATACCCATACGCAAGTAATATAATGGCAATTGGCTTTATCCCTGTGATGTATAAAAAACATATTACACATTTATTTACAAAACTGATTATCTACCTTCCAAGCTTAACTCTTTGTTCCAAAACAAACTACTAGCCACACCATTACTGTGACTATGAAATGCAATCCCATACCTACTTTTGTTTGCATTAATACAGAGAGAACCACATGAGTTATTTTCCTAAATGCAATTCTGCATCACTGTCCAAGTCACTTTATGACTTTGCTGCATCTGTAGTTGTTATTGGCTCCATCCTCGGCCAATCAGAATGATTTTTACTGCCAAAAAACACAAATTGGCCCAGTCATCTTTTTGACTTAGGCAGTTTACTTTTCTATTTCCTCAAAAATCTTGAAAAATGACAAATGACAATTATGCTAGGAGGCTAACAATATTAGGCTATATTTTATATCATATTAAAAAATAATAGCTAGCAGCTGTTCACAGATGTCGCATTGGTTCAGATTTATAACAACGGTATTAAGCCATTGCCCCTTAACTACAGCATTGTTAAGCACGTTTTTCAGCAGTTAGCGTTCGGGAGTTGCAAGAATGTAAATAATACCTAGTAGCTGGATTAGCACAAGCTCATGTTTAAAAATTGTCAAACCAGCAGCTGACAGAAGTAAATTTGTCACCCCTGGCTTTACACTAGAGACATTTCAGCAAAGATCTACCCAGGGCTCTCCACCGTTCATTTGTCACATGAATCGACAACTCCAGAGCACAGTAGGAGTCTGTTTGCTGCCCCTATCCCTGGCTGGTCCGGGTGACACACACACACACGTACACACACACATACATACAGCCCCCCCACATGCCGCTCCAGATCCCTTGCGTGACTCCCGGCCATTTCCTGCTTTTTGTCTGCCAGAATCCAGGCACAATAAAGCCATCGTGATAGAGATCTGAGTCAGAAAGCACAATACAAAAAAACCAGTGAGTGTGGGTGAAGTGAAAGTCGCAGCCACTGGAGGCAGCACAGACAGGCACTGAATCAGAGTGGGCAGTGTAAGTCATGATTTATTCATGAACAAGACATTTTGCCATGCACTTGTTAGCAATGTTTAATTTTGATGACAGCCACATATCTTTTATAGTTAGTTTCAAAAAGTGTGTAGAAACCTGCAAAGTCGAGATGGAAGTATTTTAAGTCTCTAGGTACTGATCCGTTGTGCTTTCCAGTGGTGTAGTGGTTTAAGGTTTAACACATAAAGTATGTGATTGTTACCACCTTGTTGTTCTCACCCTTGACTGTTTAGCGAATGTCTCTAGCCTCTCTCTCCCTATTTCACACTTCAGCTGTCCTGTCAAATAAAACCGGGCCAGAAATTCTTAAAAAATAAAATGTTTTTCCTCCTGTACTTTTGTTTGCTGCTACATGTTGACATTTTGTTTCACATTCAGAATCGACAAAAGTGAAAGATGCAAAGAAACAAATGCAAAAAAAGAAAACAAAACTCTACACACTGCTCTAGGTTTTCATATATTCCATGATAATCCAAAATGGCGTACACTGGCATAGTTCCATGAGCCTACTCATTTGCATAAATTACAGTGAAATACTATGACTGGAGATGACATAAAAATAAACAAGTGAGCTTTTCATGACTGGACAAAGACCCCGAGCAGTGGCCTATGAAGCAGCTTGTCTCTTCTCAGAACACATTATTCCTCTTGTTGAAGTCTGTAAGAATTCCTCTACCAGGGGTCAAGGGTGAGCCATCCTGTATGGCCCGTTGTCTGCCCTCCTTCCCACCCACTACTCTGGACGTCTCGCACAAATGGCCATTCTTCGGTCTCCTGTGACGGCTATCCTGGAGCCACCGGCGTTTGGTTCACACTCGGAAGGTTTCCAAGTGGTGACGGCCAAGAGTGATTGATGTCTTTGAAAAACCCAGGAGTATTGTTGCCCCCTGTACAGTACAATCTGCCACGCTCATGTTTTGTTTTCATTTGGAGCACAATGCCTGTAAGGAAGCCGAGCTGGCAAGCTTAAGTTTTATATATATTTAGACACACACAGATGGTGCTTGGTTGAAAGGCTAATAGCAGACGGTGAAATAATACCTGGGTCCAACTGGAAGATATGTTTGTTTCTCTGATCTATTAGAAGTGCTAAAATATGGCTACCTGACAGCCAAGTGCGGTCAAGAGCGCCTGGCCACCCATGCTAACCCTAAATAAGAGACTGTTCCAAATGTGTTCAGTATCTAGGGAAATAACAGTGTGAGATACTTTTTTTTCCTTTGGCCAAAACAGCATAAATTGATAATAAAAAATGTAAACTAACACTGCGTAACTTTCTGGAGGTGGCACGTCACCAACATGATTCCATGGACATAGAAAGTTAAAACCACAATTTGGAACATTCTGCGTGGAGATAGATACATTTTATGCCATACTGTGGAAAGACTAAAAAGTTATGCGGTGTATTGGTCGAGGCTGTTGAAATTATCCATTAGTAAAACAAATAAATAATATAGCTATTGCCAGCCCATAATAGTGGTTTCTGAGTCTTTTCCCAGATATAGTTATAAATGATTGCATAACATCAAACATATTTTTATTTGCATTGAAACATTAAATACTTCAAATGGCTAATGAAATAAGAGCTTTTTGTAACCCATACCACACATACCCACAGCATAGTTTTACCTCCCTTCAACCTTAATAAGAAATCCCTAAATCTGGATTTGGCTTGCAGCGCTATATTGTTGTATTGTACAGAATATCCCCTTGAGATTTATGTCAGGAGTTGTCATCTAAACTCAGTGGAATAATCTGTGAGGTAGGATTTATGGAGCCCAGTGATGTGACGCTCTTTTTCCTGGAGGCTGTGTGGGGTACATCATTGTTCTGAAATGTTACTGGTTCATTGTTGTGAAAACAGTCAGTACCTGCAGACAGATGCTGACATAACACGCTCCAACCACAGTAATCACCGCCACACCTTATCTGCCATCAAGTATGTACACATGGTATGCAGTGTTGTGGATACATGCTGCGGATGCCTAGATTGTTTATGGTGACTTGGTATCTATGGAAACGCTCATCTCCTCTTGTCTTTCAGGCTGTAGACTCCCGGGACTCGGTTGCCATGGCACTTTATTCCCAGTGTTTCTCCTGGATCATAATGCGGATCAACCAGAAGATAAAAGGAAAAGAAAACTTCAAGTCCATTGGCATCCTGGACATTTTTGGGTTTGAGAATTTTGAGGTACAAAAGAAATCTATAAAAAATAAATCTATACATTTCGCGTTGAATTGCTTGCATCAAAATATCGTTTCACTTATGTTTTGCAGGTTAACAGGTTCGAACAGTTTAATATCAACTACGCCAATGAGAAACTTCAGGAGTATTTCAATAAGCACATTTTCTCCCTGGAGCAGCTGGAGTACAACAGGTGATGAGGGCTGTAAAATTTGAACCCCGTAAAAACAAACCTTAAATCAAAATGTTGTGGGAACTATTAGATTTCTCCTAATGGGACTAGTACTACCTGTATATGAATGGGTTTCAGATGCCTCTTGTATGCAACATTGTCAAAACTTTTTCCCGTTTTGAAGATTGTTAATCGCTTTGGCAACAGTTTTAAGTTTTTATCATTCTGAAACCCACGGATAGGTTATTGCGAAAGCTTTTCTAATAGGCCACAAATTAAATAAATCAGTGGTTTTATCTTTGTAGTAAATATCTTGTGTAAAGAAGAATAATAAGTGATTCCAGACTAGGGTTGTCAAAAGTATCAAAAATCTGATTCTAATCTATACTAAAACTAGTATTGAAACTAGATATTCATTTGAGTGGGTATCAATACTAAAAAAGTCACATTCACAGGACAGAAATGAACCTTTCCTGAATAGCTTTAAAATGATCTTGCCCATGGACCACTCTGGAACATACCTAGACTGTTTTTTAATTATCATCATGGTATCAGAATCAGTATTGAGTATCGAGTCTATTCCTTAGTATCAAAATCAAGTTTAAAATTTTAGTATCGTAA
Source organism: Periophthalmodon schlosseri (assembly GCA_000787095.1). NCBI lineage: Eukaryota > Metazoa > Chordata > Actinopteri > Gobiiformes > Gobiidae > Periophthalmodon > Periophthalmodon schlosseri. Next base: position 216,461 of record KN477346.1, read on the forward strand.
CAACACTTTTCCAGACTCACATTGCATTTGGTTAACTTAAATGAAGTAGATTTAGCTAACCATACACAGGTAGAGTCATAGGTTTGATAACAATAACACAACAATGCCTCATAGTGTTCATACTTTTTCTTGGTATGAAGCTAACTTTCTGCAGTTGTCCTGGAGGGCGTTCAGGAAAGAAAACCCCTCAGATTTCAGAATTGATATTGTGTCCTTGAATAATAATATACAGTGTGGGTCTCAGATAGACTCCAAAATAAATCACGACTTTGTGTGCAGACCGATATGTCTCCTCTCGGCGAAATAGGCAGCGTGCCAGTAGTTTGGATGCAGCTCCGTTTCTCCTTCAGACAGTTGTTTTGGTGTATAATGGAGCCAGCAGCATGGACACGGCTCATTTAATCACATGTTCTATTTAGACAATTCACCCTTTGTGTCCTCCGAGCTGTTTTTATTTACGCGCTTGTGTCCTTTCTTAGGGAGGGCATTCAGTGGGAGGCCATAGACTGGATGGACAATGCCGAGTGTCTGGATCTCATCGAGAAGGTAACGCTAGCTCAGTCCCCACCAGGTCTGCACCGCTAACCACCGACCCGAGCATTCTGACCGAGACGCCCGGCACTGTTTACATTAGCATGCATTCTCCAGGCCTATCATTATGGAATTACGTTTCCCATGTTGTGTGCTCAGTAATGGACACCAGCATGCGGTTGGAAGTCGGCATGAAGACAATTTATGTTATTTTATCAGTGGTTATAATAAGCTTAACCTCCGTGGAAGTGGTTTGAACTGAACTGAAAAGCAATCTCAAATTCAATCAAAACACCACACCAAAATATTCTAGACTAACGGATACATTCCTGATGTTGTGTACATTAAATGATTATAATGTAAATGAAACCAATTAAGTTAGCTAAAAGTTCTTGGAGAGCAAAGAGTTCTGCCAAGTATTTAAACCCTAAAGGTCTGATAAAGAAAAGGACTAAGTCAGGACTTGAACCAGGGATCTTCTACATGTATTGGCCACAAGATAATATGGAAAAACATGCAAGATTAGAATATTCAGTATATAGAGTTATAACATTACAGACACATTTTAATCAACAAATATATAATTTTCTTCAGTATGGACTACCACTATACATATACACTCATAAAATTTGGTAGTTGTTAAGGTTTTGTTTTTTTTTCTTTTCTGAACTGTAAGACATCTTCCCTATGGCACGTTAATGATCTCCATGTCAATATTTCTGGAAATGTTACAAAGATAGATTTGGGATCTGGCCCAGGCTGCCCTCTGAATATCCCGAGGTGGCCATAAAAACGACACTGAAGCCGCCTTGGCGTGACTCTGGAAATAAGATCTATCCAAAAACAGCACCTCCTTTGTTTCAGAGCTTTTGTTGTGCGACCACAGACAGGATCACGATTTTTAGAGCTATTGTTGAAATCAATGGTGCCAGATGTTCCCCAATGTGTTTGTAACTAGTTTGGTCATGACTGTGGTGAGTTCCTGCTAATGCGTCCCTGCTCTTTTTTAGAAACTGGGCATGTTGGCACTTATTAATGAGGAGAGCCGCTTCCCCAAAGGCACTGACTACACCCTTCTGGAGAAGCTACACAGCCGACATGCAGTATGTGCCTTCATCAAGTTTACATTTAGCCAAATAGAAAGCAACTGTACTACTTAAGAACCACTACTACAATGTGGTGGTTTATGTAACATTATTCATTCACACTTTTACACACCCCATTCATACACAAGCAAGGTTGGTAAGTGTTTTTCCCAAGGACACAATCACAGTATGATTTAGGTGGTACGTGGTTAGGATCCAACCATACTGTAAACCCCTTGTGATGTCATGAAGCGGTAGTTTTCAAGTTCTCTACCTTTGTTTAGTAGACATTGGGAATTCCAGGGCTGAAATGATCCTAATCATTATAGTGAAGGTGCATGGAGTTTAAAAGTGGTGCACTTCCTGTATTAGCACATGACATCACAAGGTGGAACAGTTAAACATGTGTGAATGAAACAAAACACAGCTCGAGGTATGTTGTAATGAGGAAACAACATTGTAACATAGATCAGAAAATAGTGTAATATGGGCCCTTTAAACATCCCAGCACTTTTAACTTCTTGACCTTAAACCCTCAAATACATAGTCTAGCATGTTAAACCACTCGCTAATGTTCTCTACCCCCTCACACACATCACACACATGTTTCCAGACAGACTTAAGACCTAAACATACCCTATACAACTTTTACCCAAGTCCCTTAAGTCCCCTGAAAGAAAATCCTATAGAGCCACAGTCAGCCTGGAAGACTTAAACGTCCTGTACTTTTGTGAATCACTCGCTGGTGTTACGTTAACAGTCTGCGGGCCCTGGGACACGCCCCCTGAGTGCTCTCACATGCAATCACAACAATAGTGAAATGCGATCGTCCATCCTGCCTCCTGATCGGCTTTGTGCGGTGGAGAAAAGGAGGTTCTCCGAAAACCAGACAGAGCCGTGACTGACAGAAACAGGAGCGTTTTAAAGGGACACATAAGAGCTACTTGACCTTTAAGTGTCTGGGATCCATGTGCGGTGCAGTGACAGATTTGCACAGAAAAATACACATGCCAGCAATGTAAGAGAATCCGGGCTATGCGTGGTAGCATACACTTAGTTAGTATTAGACTTACATTGTTTTCAGCTAGTCGTGAAAAAAATATTAAGCATCCAATTTCGAAGTTGGAAATACTGCAATTGGAAACATATGTAATTTTTGGCAGCCAGAATTATTCTAAATCATGAGTCTTTCCCTTAGAAAGTTCCTCTTCTTCGCTTCAGTTGGGCCAATCAATGACACTTTCAGTTCAATACACTTGAACAAGTCACACGACATATATGGAGGTTATGATTTTACATTTTGTTTGTTGTAAATCGCAATATTGATCTAAAACGGCTTAATCACAGAAACGGGTTCATTCACTTCCTGTTCAGAACTGAAAGGTGCCCGCCCATTCCTAGTGGAATTTTACTGTAGCCAGTGCTTGATTTTCATTTGTGTGCTTTATGGTTAAAAATGTCTATGTGATATTTTATAACCTTACATGTATGAAGGTCTGAATATGAATAACTGCAAGAAAATACAGAGAACTGTGGAGATAAGGGGTTGACAAAAACACATTTCCTGAGCACTCAAGCCACAAATGCAGAATACTACAGGATTAACATGTATGAATCAATCAAAATTCAGTCATGAATGAACAGTGTTAATAAGTTTAAAAGCTCATTAAAGTCAAATGTACGTAATATGCCCCCCTTTGCCCACCTTTAGGATATGAAACTATCTGGTTGCTAGCAAGTCCATATCTACTAAAATCCATGGATCACTTACAATAATTCAATTGTCTATGACCTTGTGTCACAGGATAATTTTAACTAAATTTGTTTAATCAGCTCTCGATCTATTTCCACAGGCCAACCATTACTATGTGAAACCTCGTGTGACCGACCACCAGTTTGGCATAAAGCACTACGCTGGAGAGGTAATTAACACCCCCTAAACTCAAAAACTGTAAGTTAAAAGAATTACTCTGGGTACTTTTGGCTCTCCGGTCTCATCTTTGTTGCCAGAACAGGATGTTGACTCTGCAAATCCTGAATCTTTTTGCATGGAGCAGAATAAACTTGTCTCTTGGATTTGCCTATTTGATGACAGATATTTGAAAGGGAAGCTACAGGGAGTTATGTGGACTTCACCCAGGGATACCATGGTTTCCACGAACATTTACATTTTTAGGGGAAATGTCTGGTGTGGAGCTAGATTCACCAAGCAACAGTCCTCATGGGTGTTGTTTTTTGCGTATCTAGCTTAGCACAATCATTTACATAACTTCCTGCTAATGTACTCTACCTACTTAGCACCTACAGTTTTATTGTTTATAGTAGCTTTTTTCCCCAGTTAATTATGTACCCTAATAGGGTGATGATATTGATGCCATTCAAAGTACTATATATAATCTACCAAATGCAAACGTTTTATGATTTAGTCTTTATTGGACAAGACAGATGTAAACAAAGAATAAGTGTGAAGAGTGGGGAGAGACATTCAGCAAAGTGACAGAGTTCAAACTCAGTTCTCTAAAGCTGGCAATCACTTTTCATTTCATCATAGTGGCATTTCAATGTAGCAAGCAGCAGATATTCATTTATGCTTTTTAAGTGTGAAAAAAATGACAACATGACATTTTTTCACCCTACATGTATGACTTGGAGTCTTGATTGTTAAAATAATTGCAACTAAATACAGGGATGTGGGTGGGGATGAGTTAGTGAAATGCTTATTCAATATTTGGAATCAGCTCCTCTTTTCGCAGTGGGATCAGGACTCTGGGCTCACATTTGTTCTTGCTTAGATCTATTACATTTAACAGACTTAAGATGTGTGAAAAATGGCCAGATCTGAAGCTCATTCCTGATCCAGACACTGACCGAGACAGACATGTTTACTCAGCAGAATGAAGCCCTGGTTTGAATAAACATTGGAGGATGATGCCCTCCTCTATGAGGAGCCCTTTTACCTGGGGGCTGTGCTCAGAGGCCAAATATTAACAGGGGGCACTCCAGAGCCAGCTCCTGAGGAGTGCATGCAGGACAAGTCTGCAGCTCCTATTCTCAGGCCACCTTCCCCCGAGGAGAGCCTAGAGGTTCAGGAGCTCCAGAAACAGTTACAGCCACAGTAAAAGCTCAACTGGATGAGCAGGTGCGGGTGAATAAGTCCCTAGAACTGAGACTGAAAACCTAGGAGAGACTAACTAACCAAAAAGACTTTGAGCTCAACAAGGCTCACAGGACTCTCCAAAATACAGGACCTAAGCTACGTCATATCACTGCTTACAAGGAGACCCGTTATCTCTACAACACATCTATGAGGGAGAAACTCAACCTGAAGCAGGAACTTGCAAGTGCCAAGGGTGAAGTTTCAGAGCTGAAAGAAAAACTGAATGACCAGGCCAAGCTCAAAGAGATTACAAGGATTCTCCAAGATACAGAAAGTACGCTACAACATCATATCACTGCTTACAAGGAGATCCGGTATCTCTACAACACATCTGGGAGGAGAAACTCAGAAAGTAGGAACTTGCAAGTGCCAAACGTGAAATTTCAGAGCTGACATGAAAACTGAACTACCAGGGCAAGACCAAGAACCTTCAAAAGACAGCACAGAGTCAAGTGTCTCTGGTCAGTGTGCCTGAATGTGAAAGTGCCTCCACAGTGAAGATGGAGAAGGATCAGGAGAGAGAAGGAGCCTCAAGCAACAAACTGAACTCTGAAACTACAGCCATCCAAGCAGCTGTGGATGCAATGGTGAAAGAGAAAACAAAGCTGTTGCTGCACTCAACTGTACTCCTCTCAGGGGCAGGTGTTCAGCCGGATCCTACAGAAGAAAGCTCTGGAGAAAGCTCTGAAAGACCAAAGGACAGCGCAGGACATCAGGCTGAAGAAACTCAACATGGAGGAGCAGAGGAGTGTGTTTGTGAAAACGTGCAGAAGCGAAGCACTTTCGTATTTGTGGACAGGGAAGAAGCTTTTCTCTCAACTGGATGTAACAAAAATTTGATATTTCATCTTCTTCCACTGTTGTGATGCTTCGACCAATCAGATTCAAATAATCGTCATGATGTTTTCCGATCGCTTTCAGCGAGAGCCATCCTGGATTGATCATGTGTAGAACTCAATTCAGAGTGACGCACATATGAATCTGGAGTGAGCCAGGTTACATCTGGATCTGTCAGCTGTGCAAAATTATAGCAAAAAATAGCAAGATTCTATTGATGCTATAACTAGTTAGATTTTGGTCAGACTTTATATCATCAAAAGCCTATATTATTTTTTCAAACAATAAAATTGTTTGTACCACTATATAAAAGTCCATGCATCAGGATCGACCATGATCCGTATCAATCGATCAAAAATTTTGATGATCGTATTGGGGATCAACCTCAAAAATCCTGATCAGAACACCTCTAGAAAACACATTTTCTGAGCACTCAAGCTTCAAATGCAGGACAATGCAGGAATACTCAGACATAGCCCGTTTGAATCACTCAAAATACAACTAGTAAGAGTAAGATAATGACAAGGGAACACTGTTATACCAGTGTTAAAAAGTTGATTTAGCATAATATGCCTCCTTTAATCTAATGTCCATTTATAAATACAAAACCATGTGTTATGTTCACCAACTGCAGTTTCCAGAATGTGTGTGTGTGTGTTTTTATATTGACTGTAGCATAGTGATGTACTGCAGTGTGTGGGGGAAGTTGCTGACACGGGCCAAAGTAGAAGTAGATTAGCCGTTGATAAAGAATGGCTTTAAGAGGGCTGCCTCAGACAAGGTCCTCTCAGTTGGGGCCAGAGCAGTGCAGTCACAAGCCTGGCATGGATGTGTATGGTAATGACTTGGTGCAGAGGACACAGGCGGCTGGGCCAGTTGTTCCTCCTCTCTCAATCTCTCGCTCAAAGCCTCTTCTGTTATCTCAAACGCAGGGCAAATCTTCTCCTCCCAAAGATTTGATTATTATCCCGCTGGTGCCAGAAATTTTAATTTAATGCCATGTTTAACCGCAAACAAAGGAGCTTATCTCTCATATAAAATATGGCCCATAATAAAAATGCCTCGATGTCATAGTGGTTTCACAAAGGGAGGAAAAGTGTAATAAAAGTGTTTTGAAATACTTATAGTTGCCATATTACATGATGTACAGAATATACATGCTTAAGTCTAAATGTCATCTTTTTTCCTAATGGCTATATAAATATGCTATGTGTGGTCAGGAATAGATCTTATATGACCGGCCTTAAGGCTAAAGGGGATGTGAGAGAGCACACATACAAGCTAATATCTATCTCTGCATTTTGTACGGAGGCCATGTGGTAAGGCTGATTGAGAGACTTTTGACACACTTCTAATTTTACCTCTTAGAGTTCATAAATAGACAGTGTGAAGTCTTAATCAGTGTTGGTTGTAAGTAAAGAAATATGCACACTTAAAAGTGCAATATGCAGTTTCTTGGATGGAGGGTCTGTTACCATTACCTGCTTGTCTCCATGCAGAAAATATTGTTTTGCATGGAATGTTCCACTGTATGGCATTAAACTAGCTTGCATTTTCTTCATTATGAGGATAAAAAATACTCATCGCTCAGGCATTTACCTAACTTTGGATGGTGCCATCACCGGCTTATCTCCATGGAGATCAAAAAAAGTTGTCCTGTGGAACATTCCAGACAAAGCAATAACATTTCCAAGCAAGTAGTGGACCCTCCTCCAGATAAGTTACATAGTGCATAAGTCACAGTCAAAGAAAAAAGAACAACAAAATAGAAATAGAATCAATGTTTGTATCAATATTTCACTGAAACTTTTACTTTTTATTTAGGCACGAGAATCATGATTGTTCATTATACAGTCTAACTAGACACAATCTAACATTACATATTTCAAATTTTAAAAATGCATTTTCCTCCACATGCTGTATTAAAATGCATGTTGTTCAGAGTACATTTTTCTTCTTTAGGTGCTTTATGATGTGCGGGGGATACTGGAGAAGAACAGAGACACTTTCCGGGACGACATCTTGTTTATTCTTAAAGACAGCCGGTATATATTCATACACACAGTACAATAATACAAACTTGACATAACACTAGCCTATTCCATATCCAGCTTTACACAGTCCCTGTATGTTACACCTGCCTTTTGTCATTTATAGACTCGACTTCATCTATGACCT